>JAGDYQ010000196.1:0-2500 GCA_021962125.1 Bulinus truncatus
CCTGGCCTGGCCTGGCCTGGCCTGGCCCTGGCCTGGCCTGGCCTGGCCTGGCCTGGCCTGGCCTGGCTGGCCTGGCCTGGCCTGGCCTGGCCTGGCCTGGCCTGGCCTGGCCTGGCCTGGCCTGGCCTGGCCTGGCCCTGGCCTGGCCCTGGCCTGGCCTGGCCTGGCCTGGCCCTGGCCTGGCCTGGCCTGGCCTGGCCTGGCCTGGCCTGGCCTGGCCTGGCCTGGCCTGGCCTGGCCTGGCCTGGCCTGGCCTGGCCTGGCCTGGCCTGGCCTGGCCTGGCCTGGCCTGGCCTGGCCTGGCCTGGCCCTGGCCTGGCCTGGCCTGGCCCTGGCCTGGCCTGGCCTGGCCTGGCCTGGCCTGGCCTGGCCTGGCCTGGCCTGGCCTGGCCTGGCCCTGGCCCTGGCCTGGCCTGGCCCTGGCCTGGCCTGGCCTGGCCTGGCCTGGCCTGGCCTGGCCCTGGCCCTGGCCTGGCCCTGGCCTGGCCTGGCCTGGCCTGGCCTGGCCTGGCCTGGCCTGGCCCTGGCCTGGCCTGGCCTGGCCTGGCCTGGCCTGGCCTGGCCTGGCCCCTGGCCTGGCCTGGCCTGGCCTGGCCTGGCCTGGCCTGGCCTGGCCTGGCCTGGCCCTGGCCTGGCCTGGCCTGGCCTGGCCTGGCCTGGCCCTGGCCCTGGCCCTGGCCTGGCCTGGCCTGGCCTGGCCTGGCCTGGCCTGGCCTGGCCTGGCCTGGCCTGGTGGCCTGGCCCTGGCCTGGCCTGGCCTGGCCTGGCCTGGCCTGGCCTGGCCTGGCCTGGCCTGGCCTGGCCTGGCCTGGCCTGGCCTGGCCTGGCCTGGCCTGGCCTGGCCTGGCCTGGCCTGGCCTGGCCTGGCCTGGCCTGGCCTGGCCTGGCCTGGCCTGGCCTGGCCTGGCCTGGCCTGGCCTGGCCTGGCCTGGCCTGGCCTGGCCTGGCCTGGCCTGGCCTGGCCTGGCCTGGCCTGGCCTGGCCTGGCCTGGCCTGGCCTGGCCTGGCCTGGCCTGGCCTGGCCTGGCCTGGCCTGGCCTGGCCTGGCCTGGCCTGGCCTGGCCCTGGCCTGGCCTGGCCTGGCCTGGCCTGGCCTGGCCTGGCCTGGCCTGGCTGCCTGGCCTGGCCTGGCCTGGCCCTGGCCTGGCCTGGCCTGGCCCTGGCCTGGCCTGGCCTGGCCTGGCCTGGCCTGGCCTGGCCTGGCCCTGGCCTGGCCTGGCCCTGGCCTGGCTGGCCTGGCCTGGCCTGGCCTGGCCTGGCCTGGCCTGGCCTGGCCTGGCCTGGCCTGGCCTGGCCTGGCCTGGCCTGGCCTGGCCTGGCCTGGCCTGGCCTGGCCTGGCCTGGCCTGGCCTGGCCTGGCCTGGCCTGGCTGGCCTGGCCTGGCCTGGCCTGGCCTGGCCTGGCCTGGCCTGGCCTGGCCTGGCCTGGCCTGGCCTGGCCTGGCCTGGCCTGGCCTGGCCTGGCCTGGCCTGGCCTGGCCTGGCCTGGCCCTGGCCTGGCCTGGCCTGGCCTGGCCTGGCCTGGCCTGGCCTGGCCTGGCCTGGCCTGGCCTGGCCTGGCCTGGCCTGGCCTGGCCTGGCCTGGCCTGGCCTGGCCTGGCCTGGCCTGGCCTGGCCTGGCCTGGCCTGGCCTGGCCTGGCCTGGCCCTGGCCTGGCCTGGCCTGGCCTGGCCTGGCCTGGCCTGGCCTGGCCTGGCCTGGCCTGGCCTGGCCTGGCCTGGCCTGGCCTGGCCTGGCCTGGCCCTGGCCTGGCCTGGCCTGGCCTGGCCTGGCCTGGCCTGGCCTGGCCTGGCCTGGCCTGGCCTGGCCTGGCCTGGCCTGGCCTGGCCTGGCCTGGCCTGGCCTGGCCTGGCCTGGCCTGGCCTGGCCTGGCCTGGCCTGGCCTGGCCTGGCCTGGCCTGGCCTGGCCTGGCCTGGCCTGGCCTGGCCTGGCCTGGCCTGGCCTGGCCTGGCCTGGCCTGGCCTGGCCTGGCCTGGCCCTGGCCTGGCCTGGCTGGCCTGGCCTGGCCTGGCCTGGCCTGGCCTGGCCTGGCCTGGCCTGGCCTGGCCTGGCCTGGCCTGGCCTGGCCTGGCCTGGCCTGGCCTGGCCTGGCCTGGCCTGGCCTGGCCTGGCCTGGCCTGGCCTGGCCTGGCCTGGCCTGGCCTGGCCTGGCCTGGCCTGGCCTGGCCTGGCCTGGCCTGGCCTGGCCTGGCCTGGCCTGGCCTGGCCCTGGCCTGGCCTGGCCCTGGCCTGGCCTGGCCTGGCCTGGCCTGGCCCTGGCCTGGCCTGGCCTGGCCTGGCCTGGCCTGGCCTGGCCTGGCCTGGCCTGGCCCTGGCCTGGCCTGGCCTGGCCTGGCCTGGCCTGGCCTGGCCTGGCCTGGCCTGGCCTGGCCTGGCCTGGCCTGGCCTGGCCTGGCCTGGCCTGGCCTGGCCTGGCCTGGCCCTGGCCTGGCCTGGCCTGGCCTGGCCTGGCCTGGCCTGGCCTGGCCTGGCCTGGCCTGGCCTGGCCTGGCCTGGCCTG
>JAGDYQ010000196.1:5000-176687 GCA_021962125.1 Bulinus truncatus
AATAGTTCATGAAAAAATAGTAACAACTGACTGCCAGACGGCTGTGTTTGTAAAAATACCATTGGCCAGTGGGATCAGTTAGGGGAAGTACCTAGCTCAATAAACAGGAGTTGTGTCAACTTCTATACCAGTTATATGAACAACAATTTTCGACCTAGTAGTCATAACTAAATCAATGATATTTATATAGCCGCAACATTTGATCATATAATACTTGATTTTTATAACTAAATTGAATTTCACTGCTGAAGCTGGCTATTTATATGAAAATCAAAACGTCTAGAGATTTCTAGAATTTCCCGGAAACTTCTAAAGTTTTCCACGTTTTTCTAAAAGTTTCTAGAACTTTCTAGAGATTTCATAGAACCTTTCAGAACCTTCTAGAATTGTATAGAATTTTCTATAGAACCTTGTAGCATTTTCTGCGTGCTTTATATATACATACTCACATTCAAAATTCATTCAAATTGATTAAAAATTTCAGTGTCGATGAGGCAGTACTAAATAAAGTCATATATTCATGATTCAAAGGAAGCACACAAAAAACAAAATGCTTCAAAAAGTTTTGACAAAAAGTTATTTTGGGCCACCCTAATATATATATATAAACAAACCTATACGATTAATTCATTGATAAATTAGCCTGGAAAGTTTTGTTTCTAAATATTGTTATAACTCTGCTTCACCCACTCCCCGGTTCGCACCACTACCCCTGAGATGAATGATGCAATCAAGACTTTAGTACAACGCCTACACATTTCGATTATTTACCCTGCCTTGACCCAATTCAAAATAGTGTCATTCGTCACCTGCACACCCACGCAATGACCCCCCCCCCCTCAGTCCTGGCGTGAAAACGGCAACCAGTGTGGGTGGGGCCACCTATAAAAGGTACTGTGCTGTGATTCATAAGACGGACAGAACGGACAGAAGAAGTGGACCGGTAGTGACGCGCGGAGAAAACACACATTTAGACGAGTACCAGAGAGGACATAGAGTGCAGATGAGTTCAAGAACAGTTTAGAGTTGGTTGCTGGAGAACCGCAGGCAGGCCCTTAGCGTGCGGGGGGCCAGGGGGGCCGGCCCCCCTGCGTTTTGTCTTCCCCCCTGCTTAGTTGTTCTACTTAGTAAAATGTATTACCGCCCGCCCCCCGCTATTGCCTGGCCCCTGCTGTAGAATGCCTGGCCCTTGCTGTAGAATTTTCACGCTACGGGCTGACCCCAGGTCTGTTGATGCAGCGAGTTCATTATCGGCACGTCTCCAGCGATAACAAGTCCAATCGTCTAACTGGATTAGTTTTACGCACAATAGACTTTGTTTTTGTCTAGGCCTTTATACCCTGTATATTGTAGACTGTGAATAAATCTTATTATTCAACAAACGAACCCACGTGTCCTTTAGAGAGAGTTTGAATGTCGTAACAATATTATTGAATCAGCATTGACTCTACCCCCTGAATGGAGGCATTATTGTAAAGTCCTAATGATGAGATGTTTCCTAGTTCAGTCCTATTGCATTTCAATGAATTAATCCGTTGAACTTATATATTCAATAAAATTCAATTTCGTTTTAAATATTTATTGCTTTCAGGTGATCCTTCTTCCTCTCGCTGCTGAAGGTGAAAAGTTGTCCGTTGGAAATTTGATTAGTAGATTTTTTAGCTACAATAGGTAGATAAATAGATTTGAGAATTATTTAGAAATTGTTACTTTTCAACTAGTGTAAAGACATATTATGTTCACTATTGTTTAATTATACTTTTGATAATGTTCATAAATATGTGCATGATATAATGAACACTTTTTTTAAGTAGTGAGTTCATTTTAATGAAAACTTACTTTTTAATTATTTTTTATTTAACTTTTTCAGTTTTGAAAGAATTAAACTTGAAGTTGTTTTTGCACACTTTAACATTGTTTGACTATTGATTAATAGACTTCTAAAAGATCCACTATTTTGTACACTTATACACTTATGCTTCGTATTTATTTAAACGTGATAATCTCAGCATTAGCTTCGTAATTCTAAAAGACATTAATTCATGTAGTCTAAATTTTTAAATTATTTATTGTAATTTAGAATTTTAGCTTTCTTACTCTATTAAGTTTAAAATTATTCAACAAGTGATTGTTAACCTCAACCATGCTGTAACACAGATATGCCTTGGTTTGTTGCTTAACATTCTTATTGAAACATTCATTTATAGTTTCAGTGACTACCTTAAGGTCTTTTTTATATGTTCCACAAAAAATGCCGCGAAAAAAAAATCACAGTACTCATAATATGCTAGACTGGCTTTTTATGTTCGGATTTTTTTTCGATTCTTAATTACCCATTTTTTGTATAAACTTTTAAAGTAATCTGATAGATACCCCCCCCCCCCCCCTTACACCATTACTCATCTAGATTTAGGAACCTATACTTTGTGCACTAGTATATGTTTAAACAAATAGCCAGATCTACACATTGATTACTTTCACATATGTAACATATAATCCATGTTTTTATTTATCTTCAATCAAAACTTTTTATTTGTGAGTAAATATGAAACTTTTCTGTATACAATGAATGCATGTTATACATTTAGAGTGTCATGAAACTGCCCGACACTTTGGCTCATTTTCTGAGACCTCAGAAAGTGTGATATCTATCTATATACCACACACACACACAAAGAGAGAGAGAAGATAGAGAGAGAAAGACAGTTTGAGAGAGAGAGAGCTAGTAAGAGAGAGAGAAAGAGAGAGTTATAGTAAGAGAGAGAGAGAGAGAGAGAGAGAGAGAGAGAGAGAGAGACTGATTTACATTTCACAACAGCGTAAGTGACTAATAGAGGTGCAAGTCTGTTATGCTAATGTGCTACATATTTTACAATTTATAATAGACACATTAGTGTGAATAACTTCTACACACATATAAGATTAATACATATATTATATATACGAAAATAGTAATTTGAGGTAAATATGTGGTTGGAATAAATAGTCGACATCCTGGGGGCACGTGTTTGTTATCCAAAGTTGAGTGTAGTGTGGTTAAGGTTTCACACATGACATCAATTGTTGAACTTGACAGACATTAGCGAGCGACATTAGGAAATGTTCACATTGGTTTTCATTTTTCAAGCCCTAAATTGACTCAACAGCCGTAGCAATAGCATACAACCCGTCTTTCTTTATGCAGAGCTCTAGGACCCGTCTTTCTTTATGCAGAGAGCTCTAGGACCCGTCTTTCTTTATGCAGAGAGTTCTAGGACCCGTCTTTCTTTATGCAGAGAGCTCTAGGACCCGTCTTTCTTTATACAGAGTTCTAGGACCCGTCTTTCTTTATGCAGAGAGCTCTAGGGCCCGTCTTTCTTTATGCATAGAGCTCTAGGACCCGTCTTTCTTTATGCAGAGAGTTCTAGTACTAATTTTCTGTTTTTCTGTTTTTCACAATGTCTTGTTTTATTTATTCATGTTTTTATAATCTTAATTTCGCTTTTGCTGTTGTTTTAAACTAAAAATATCATATATTATGTTCTAACATATTTCTTTCTTACAAATCGATTTATTTTGATTCTAAATGTATAACTTAGTTGCTGTAATAAGTTGGTTGAATTTGTTCATTATATTGCTTATGACTGTTTATTAAATGTGTATATTTTCGAAAAATCATGCGTGCAACTTTGATCATGAAAACTATATCGAATATCAACATCGTCATAGAGACAGTTAAACATCTGCTGTCAATATGGTGGTACACATCTCTGTGGAGGTATCAGCTTGATTGATAATGTTTCCACTTACTAGATCAGCTTTCAGCATTGTTGATGTATTAAGTAATAGTCTGACATTTTCCCTACGCTAGTCAATTATTCAGTCATGGGTCAAGAGATAATTTAAATATATCAGTAGAATTGTGATGTGTAGAATTTGCCCTCTCCTCCATTCCCTCGACAATAGAACGGATCAGGTTCTCAAACCAAGTTCACCACTGGGTCAACATTCCAACAGTTCAAATATTTTGTAGGGTCAATTTAGATACCAACAGCGACGGGTTGGCCCCGACAAGTGATTGGGTTGCCTAACCTGACTAGTGATCGGGTTGCCTCACCTGACAAGTGATTGGGTAGCATCCCCTGACTAGTGATCGGGTTGCCTTACGTTCGAGTATGTCCTGTGACAGTAGTGAAATATGAATGTATGTACATGGAAACAACTGACGCTGTCACCTGCATGGGTAATGAGTAAATGATACTTTACTTTCAAATGCTGAAATGTGTATCTATAGTTAATGTAAACATGTAAGTAAATGATACTCTATTTTCAAATGCTGAAATTTGTATCTATAGTTAATGTAAACTTATGGCAGTGGTTCAAAATTAGATTTCTCTCGCTGATGTCAGAAAGAAAACACAACATTGGTTTCTTTTTTTTAACGGTTTACATTTGTTTAAATCTTAAATTCGCAATAGTCATTACATAATGAATAATATAAAACAAGTCATTTTCAGTAATTTTCCTTACTTAGCACAACGCATTGAACTTAAAGCTTTATTGTTTCGAGAACCAAAGTATCTAACCCTTATAGTATATCATTTGAATTAATACTATCATGTGAGAAAGTATTGGTCCAAAATATCATTTATAAATACCAGAATTAAAATTTCTAATTTATTTGAATGAATACTGTCTTGCGAATACTGTTGCAAGGGACATATATGTTATAAATACTGGTGCAAAGGGACATATATGTTACAAATACCATAAATAAAATTGTTTCTTAAAGTCATCAAAAATGATATCTGAACTAACGTAAGTTTTGTTTTTAATTAGACTTTGGAAATAATTCTTTTGTTTTGTTTTTGATAAGTTTATGAAAATATTTTTAATACATGACCTAACTATAGATTTACCTGCCTGTCTATTACCTAACTATAGATTTACCTATCTGTCTGTCTGTCTGTCTATTTGTCTGTCTGTTTGTCTACTTCCCTATATATCTATCTATTACCTAACTATAGATTTACCTATCTGTCTGTCTGTCTGTCTATTTGTCTACTCGCCTATATATCTATCTATTACCTAACTATAGATTTACCTATCTGTCTGTCTGTCTGTCTGTCTGTCTGTTTGTCTACTTCCCTATATATCTATCTATTACCTAACTATAGATTTACCTACCTGTCTGTCTGTCTACTCGCCTATATATCTATCTATTACCTAACTATAGATTTACCTACCTGTCTGTCTAATTGTCTGTCTGTTTGTCTACTTGCCTACATATCTATCTATTACCTAACTATAGAGTTACCTACCTGTCTGTCTAATTGTCTGTCTGTTTGTCTACTTCCCTATATTTCTATCTATTATCTAACTATAGAGTTACCTACCTGTCTGTCTAATTGTCTGTCTGTTTGTCTACTTGCCTATATATCTATCTATTATCTAACTATCAAACATCTATGTACCTATCTATCTACCAATTTTCGGTTGAGATAAATACGCACACATCTAAAATAAATTAATTTTGAATAGAAAAAAATGTGTATCTATCTGTTTATCTGTCTATTTGCCTGTTTATCTATCTATCTATCATCTATCTATCTATCATCTATCTATCTATCAATCAGTAAGTCTGTATGTCTTTCTATATATTTTTATAATCTTTTTGTCTAGATAGATAGATAGTCAAAAAACATATTTCGCTGTTAGGTTTTTTTTTCTTTAGTCTCAGTTACTCATTTAACACATAAAATATAAAGAATTATAAATATAAGAAAACATCTTTAATTACTTGTTCTTAATTCACAGATGCTCGACTGTAGTTCTTTTGCTGTTACCATTAACCCACTGCTTGCCTATGTTTACCTTAATGATTCCTAATGGCTATAGCATACCCGACCCTTGTATCCATGGAGCTGTCTGGATTGGTGTGGGGTAGGGTGATAACTATTTTCATTATTTTTCGTAACCAACATGAAACCCCTTACATTCGAGGAACAATTGTATGTAGATGACAGTAGCAACATTATTTTTTTTTAAATTCAAAAAAAGTTCCCCCTACTTTTCATTTTTGTTTTCACATATCGCGCAGTTTGACAATCAGTTTCAATTTCACACTGAATTTTTACATGACTTTCTAGACAGCTTTTAAGCACATTCCAGTCAGTTTTTCCATTTGTTTATAAACAAGGCATCTACCCTCATCTTCTAAATAGAATAGGGATCCAAGAATTCCATCTGTTGAAAAGCTAATCAATCTCACATAGATGCCGATAAACCGTCAAATTCTTGGAAACTTCACTTTTCTGTTCAATAGCCAGAAACGGCGACTGGATCGAATCAAAATTATTATTACGGATATAGAATTGCTCTTGAGTGAAATTCTAGACTTTCCACTATTATCCAGCGCACTAATCAGAAAGAAAATCAATTGTCTGTTTGATTTATATGACAAAAACAAAAAGAAACCGTCTGATAACTTTACCCCAACACTTTCTAAGTTATTCGATGTCACCAACGTCAATGGAAAATGGAAAAGCAAGGAGGATAAAGAGCTCTACCAGAGGCAAGTTAAGAGTGGAGGAAAGATTGGTTATTCAATGGTCAAACAAGCCCCTTTAGAATCAATCCACCCAAGAAAACGAATCCGACTATCCAAAACTCAATCTCAAGCCAGCTCTTCTCAATCGCAACCTACACAAACACATACAACTGTCTCACAGCCTACACAAACACATACAACTGTCTCACAACCTATACAAACACATACAACTGTCTCACAACCTACACAAACACATACCATTGTCTCAGAATCTTCGGATTCTGAAACCTCTGCTTCTTCACCCAACTCGACAACCTATTCTTTCACGTCATCTTCTGAATGCAAACCGAAATACCAAAGAGCAAGCACTACAACAGCGGGTTTGCTAGTACTAAAAAGCAACATTTCTACACATAAAACATATGACGTTCTTGCAACCATTGCTGAACAGGACCATGATGTGCCGGTTCCAAGTCAGGCGGGTGTTTGGAAACGAGTAATCTCTGAAGGACGGAAAATGAAAACCAAAAATTTTCAAAAACTTCAAAGCAAAGAATCCTATTGTCTCCAGTTTGATGGTAAAAGAGTGCAAGGGGAAGAGTATCAAGTAGTTATGCTGAAAATATGACAACCGAAATAAAACCCGGTTCTCTTAAATGTGATGTCTTGAGCAAGGGCTTTCAGAAGCCACAATATATTGACTGTCAGCACCATGTACTCAACCTCCT
Source organism: Bulinus truncatus (assembly GCA_021962125.1). Taxonomy (NCBI): domain Eukaryota; kingdom Metazoa; phylum Mollusca; class Gastropoda; family Planorbidae; genus Bulinus; species Bulinus truncatus. Next base: position 12,258 of record JAGDYQ010000196.1, read on the forward strand.
TCTGAAACATGTCATGAATTTCTTATTCAAGAACCAACGAGCAAACAAGAACTCAACCAGTCCTTCATTGACAAATTAACGCAAAACGCAAGTAGTTATGCTGAAAATATGACAACCGAAATAAAACCCGGTTCTCTTAAATGTGATGTCTTGAGCAAGGGCTTTCAGAAGCCACAATATATTGACTGTCAGCACCATGTACTCAACCTCCTTCTGAAACATGTCATGAATTTCTTATTCAAGAACCAACGAGCAAACAAGAACTCAACCAGTCCTTCATTGACAAATTAACGCAAAACTATGCCACTCTTCAGGCTGATTACCACCTCATTGTGACAGATGATGTTAGCACAGGCGAGAACCCTGGATGGCGAGATGATTTCAAGTTCTTTTTATGAATTATGTCAGGTATATCGTCATTACAAAACAACTTCACGTTGGCCTCGCATCAGCTGGAAGAAACTACCAAATTTACACTAGGCAAGATGGAACTCACATGCGATATATACTATTATAGCATTATTTCTGATACCAGAGTGGCGCAACATCCTCGCTCCTGCTTGCAACTTCAACTGCTATGAGTGGGCAAATGCTTGATTCAATGTGCAACACTACAATAAAGCGTCCTTCAATGAACTGTTTATTTCACTCATCAGGGTAAAATGCAAAAACGTGTTGTAAAACTGATGGAGGAACTTCATGCGAAATCGAGAAAATTTGAATTTTTGAATCTGAAGTTCATATGAACAATATTTTTTACACATTTCTTGTACATTCTGTACATATTACTAACTGATCTGTATCTTATTTGTTAATAAAAGTTGATTAGTTATTATTATTACTCTTTTGAATTAAGCAAAAAAAAATCTTGTTCTTTTTTTTGAAAAAAGAAATATTTTTTCACTTTTTTCTTCCGAAAAATGGGGAGGTGGGGGAACTTTTTTTAAAAAAATCAAAAATGCGATTGATATTCTTAAATAACACATAAAAGTTCCTCGATTGCAAGTGGTTTCATAAAAATATTTTTTTTGTTATCACCCTAGTGTGGGGCATTTCAGCAAGCTAGGCGGGGGACAGCTGAATGTATTTGGGAAAGATTTCCAAATGGAAAGCTACAAGGTAACCGATTAAACCATAAAATATTTCAAGTACATATTAGGCCAGACTTCACTGTGTGCACATTAGGCCAGACTTCGCCGTGTGCACATTAGGCCAGACTTCACTGTGTGCACATTAGGCCAGACTTTATTGTGTGCACATTAGACCAGACTTCACTGTGTGCACATTAGGCCAGACTTTATTGTGTGCACATTAGACCAGACTTCACTGTGCACATTAATTCACTTCAAGTCATATGCAGCCGTTTTTTAGCGTAATGAACATGTTTTATTTTATTATTTATTCTGCTTCAGTGGTCAAGAAAGCTTTGTGAAACTGATTCTGACAATGATGGTCTAACAAACGGGTATGAATTTGGAGATCCTGACTGCCAATGGAGAGCAGGTGAAACACCATCTAGGTCAACTAACATCACTCACTCAGGTAATATGCTACTCTTCTAGGTAATGGGCTAGTCACCCAGGTAATATGCTACTCATTCAGGAAATACGCTACTCATCCAGGTAACATGCTACTCATCCAGGTAACATGCTACTCATCCATGTAACATGCTACTCATCCCGGTAACATGCTACTCATCTAGGTAATGGGCTAGTCATCTAGGTAACATGCTACTCATCCAGGTAACATGCTACTCACATAGGTAATGAGCTAGTCATCCATGTAACATGCTACTCATCCAGGTAACATGCTACTCACCTAGGTAATGGGCTTGTCATCCAGGTAATGAGCTTGTCATCCAGGTAATATGCTACTCATCCAGGTAATATGCTATTCATCCAGTCAATATGCTACTCATCCCGGTAACATGCTACTCATCCAGGTAACATGCTACTCACCTAGGTAATGGGCTAGTCATCCATGTAACATGCTACTTATCCAGGTAACATGCTACTCACCTAGGTAATGGGCTTGTCATCCAGGCAATATGCTACTCAAACAGGTAATATGCTACTCATCTAGGTAATGGGCTAGTCATCCAGGTAACATGCTACTCATCCAGGTACATGCTACGCACCTAGGTAATGGGCTACTCATCCATGTAACATGCTACTCATCCAGGTAACATGCTACTCACATAGGTAATGAGCTAGTCATCCATGTAACATGCTACTCATCCAGGTAACATGCTACTCACCTAGGTAATGGGCTAGTCATTCAGGTTACATGCTACTCATCCAGGTAACATGCTACTCACCTAGGTAATGGGCTTGTCATCCAGGCAATATGCTACTCATCCAGGTAACATGCTACTCATCTAGGTAATGGGCTAAGCATTCATGTAACATGCTACTCATCCAGGTAACATGCTATTCGCCTAGGTAATGGGTTAGTCTTCCAGGTAATGGGCTTGTCATCTAGGTAATGGGCTAGTCATCCATGTAACATGCTACTCACCTAGGTAATGGGTTAGTCATCCAGGTAATGGGCTTGTCATCCAGGTAACATGCTACTCATCTAGGTAATGGGCTAGTCATCCATGTAACATGCTACTCACCTAGGTAATGGGTTAGTCATTCAGGTAATGGGCTTGTCATCCAGGTAACATGCTACTCACCTAGGTAATGGGCTAGTCATCCATGTAACATGCTACTCATCCAGGTAACATGCTACTCACCTAGGTAATGGGTTAGTCATCCAGGCAATATGCTACTCAAACAGGTAATATGCTACTCAAACAGGTAATATGCTACTCAAACAGGCAATATGCTACTCAAACAGGCAATATGCTATTCATCCAGTCAATATGCTACTCATTCAGGCAATATTCTACTCATTCAGGTAATATGCTATTCGTCCGGTATTATGCTACGATAAAACATTAAAAGGTTTTTTTAGTTTCGCTTTTTATTTATGTGTCTCTTTTAAATCTCGTAACTCAATCTTTTACATTTTAAATCAGAAAGCTGAAGATTTAAACACGTTTGTTCAATGACAATACAATTATTAGAATTAGGCCAATATAAAAAGTTTAAGCAAAGTTGAGGCGAAAACAAACAGATAATGCTGTTAAAATAAATAGAAGAGTATACAGAAAATTAGAGTCTGGATTTTTTGTTTATGTTAAACAAAGACTACTAAAGTACATTAATATTTGATGAATTGTGTTATGAATAGCTGATTATTTTAAAATGCCGAGCCAATGAATTAAAGTTGAATTCGGTGATCTATGATAGGTTATTACCAAGCTGGTCTTTGACGGTTTATTACCAAGTTGGTCTATGACGGTTTATTACCAAGTTGGTCTATGACAGTTTATTACCAAGCTGGTCTATGACAGTTTATTACCAAGCTGGTCTGTGACGGTTTATTACCAAGCTGGTATATGACGGTTTATTACCAAGCTGGTCTGTGACAGTTTATTACCAAGCTGGTCTGTGACCGTTTATTACCAAGCTGGTCTGTGACGGTTTATTACCAAGCTGGTCTATGATGGGTTATTATCAAGCTGGTCTATGATAGGCTATTACCCAGCTGGTCTATGACAGTTTATTACCAAGCTGGTCTATGACGGTTTATTACAAAGCTGGTCTATGACGGTTTATTACCAAGCTGGTCTGTGACGGTTTATTACCAAGCTGGTTTATGACAGTTTATTACCCAGCTGGTCTATGACGGTTTATTACCAAGCTGGTCTATGACGGTTTATTACCAAGCTGGTCTGTGACGGTTTATTACCAAGCTGGTCTATGACGGTTTATTACCAAGCTGGTCTATGACGGTTTATTACCAAGCTGGTCTATGACGGTTTATTACCAAGCTGGTCTATGACGGTTTATTACCAAGCTGGTCTATGACGGTTTATTACCAAGCTGGTCTATGACGGTTTATTACCAAGCTGGTCTATGACGGTTTATTACCAAGCTGGTCTATGACGGTTTATTACCAAGCTGGTCTATGACAGTTTATTACCAAGCTGGTCTATGACGGTTTATTACCAAGCTGGTCTATGACGGTTTATTACCAAGCTGGTCTATGACGGTTTATTACCAAGCTGGTCTATGACGGTTTATTACCAAGCTTGTATCTAACCGTTAAGTAGTATTACCGTAATGTGAGTTTACCAGTTATTTTAAAAAATCACTTTATTTGATCAGATGTCTTTCACTGAGACCATATAGACCAGTGGTCCCCAACCCACGGGCCGCAGACCGGTGCCGGTCCGTGGATAGATTGGAACCGGGCCGCCCAAGAAACATTCAATTATTTCCTGCTATTTATTTATCTCGTAATTGTGCGACTTTCCATGGGCGAGAAAAAAATCAGCGCCCCCCCCCTCTTGCCAGTCGCAGTGAAATTATCGAACGCTGACCGGTCCGTGGCGAGAAAAAGTTTGGGGACCACTGCTATAGACCACAAATGGAAAGGGTTTTGTAAATCCCTTTTTTAATCCCAACCACAGCCGATAGTTCACGGAAGCACCACGAGAGATATTGGAAAGTGAGTTAACTTGCCCAAAATTGAGCCCGAAACCCATAGCAGCTTACCTACAATTCTATTATTAAATAATTTTAATGATGTTAATCTTATTTTTGAATTATAGGCTACACAAGCCATCGCCAGTAATAGATCCTTTTAAAACTAAACAAAGTGAATATTTTGTCTGTAATTTACATGTTAACTTTTTATTTGTGTTTACACTGTTATTGATACGCAACAGACAAATTATCACACGGCTCCATTGTGTTCATCGAAATTTGTTTTTATTTGCATTTCGCAGGTTTTCCAGGTGGAGCATGCAATGCTATTTAATGTCTAAAACAAATGTGATGTATTGTTTGAGCCTCCAGAAACCTGAATTTTCTTCAATTAGGCTTTACAAGCCAATACTTGTTTAGATTTTGTTAAAGGGACGAGTACATTAGTTAATTCCAGTTCTATACTACTATGTACAATGTTCTCTAGAATATGATTTCTGCTTCTGATACTTCTATATGTATTTATGCATTAATCTATAGATTAATGTAAGTATAAATGCATGGATTGAAATATTTGTAGATATATGGATTGATGTACGGATAGATGTATAAATAGATGCATGAATAGTTGCAAGTTTCGATATCTGGAAAGGTGTTTTGTAGATTATGTATACCATCAAGAATATATGTACGGATAGATGTATAAATTTATGTACATTTCTATACGTATAACTATCCTCACATTCAAGCAAATAAACGATATTCCATTTTAATTAAAACCAATTAAATTCTCTCTTGTGTCGCCTCCATCATATCACAGAGCTTGAATTACTGATGACCTCATTAACCCTAACACTAACTTTTGTAATTATTTGAAAAACATTCTAGTCATTATTATAGATTATAATCTATCAAAATTGGTAATAATAATACTTAATAGCCGAACAAGCTAAGATAGTCTACATTCTAACAATAGCAATGAGTCTAGCATTGAGTCCTTTATAGTAATGTATTTATTAAAGTGTAATCTTAAAACAAAGAAATATAACAACATGACCATATGATAGTTTAGTATTGTGTAAATATGACAGGATGACCATATAATGGTTCATTAAGTAGGAAGAAATAATAAAAACATGCTGACCACAATGAACCGTTAAACTTAAACACAATTAACAGTATCAAATAATATACGCCACAGAATCAATCATACCATTTTAAAATAGATGGCGATCAGAGGTGTGCGGATCTTGAAATTTAGCGTCCGCGTCCGTTCGCGGATTTCTATCAATGATCCGCGTCCGCGTCCGCAGAATCTTACAACATTGGTCCGCAGTCAGTCCGCGCGTCCGCATTGCTGAAAGTTAGTTGTTTAAATGACTTGAAATTAATTTTTTATGGTAACGCTAAAGAAGATCCGCGTCAGTCCGCGAGCCCGCAATTTAACCATACGAAGCGTCCGCTGTCAGTCCGCGGATTCGGAAAAGTCTGCGGATCTGCGTCCTCAAGCGGACGCGTCCGCTGTCCGCTCATCTCTGATGGCGATACCCCTGGCTCATGTGGATCATGTGTTTTTCGAGTGGCCCGGGCTGGCGGACCACAGGGTGGACCAATCCGGAAGCTTGCTGGCCACTGGGCTTTATGGCAGTCTCCAGATGTTGTTATATGAATGGGCTGAGCTGAAGAACATACTGTAACAGGATCCGGGTGTAGCGATAGTGTCGTAATTAGAAGGGGTGTGTGCTTATATATAGGCGGTCTTAGCAGTAAGCAGGTCCAACGGGGAAAGCAAGTACCCTAGGCTTGGAATTAACGCCTATTTGAGTAAGTTAATTAAACTCCAAACGCGGGGCCTGGGACAGTTGCACCAGATGCCATCCCAAAAGCCGCCATCTTTCCATCAGCCAAGGGATGCATATTGGCGCGGTAATGAGACGCCATTGTCTCCCCCCCCCCATGTGTGCTTCTTGAACGCTAGTTACGTCCCTTGTGGGATGTCATTAGAGTTTGTCTATTTTCTTTGCTGAATTCTTTATTTCATATTAATAGAAGAGAATGTTATAGTTAGAAAATAAAGACATCATCATTTATAAAGTTGTTCACGACATCATATAAGAAAGATGTATTAACTATTTTTGTTAGTTAAATATCGGCAACATAACCAATTGTTGACAGGAATAGCCACTAGTTGACATTAACATTAAACTTAACTCTCTCTCCCCCCCCCCCACACACACACACTTGTATGCGGGCACAGCCGTGTCAGCATGTGTTACTTCCCTTTCATTCAGCTAAATAATTCAAACGCCTGCTATAGTCTCTTGTACACTGTGCAAATAGTTAAGTAATATACTGGCGTAGTTCAAAGTTGTATAGGATGTAGAAATAACCTAACCTTTTAACCTAAAATTTACAATTCTAGACAGAACTCAATGAAAATATTGTGTAGTAATTCATTTTTTAAAGGCTCAAAACTGTTTTATTGGTCATTGCCATGACGAATAAGTGTAATATTTTATGAGAATACTAACAAATAACATTCTTAGATTAATTATATTTTCGATGTACCTCAATAAGACCTGTTTCTTTAAAATGGCCGAAATACTTAGACATATAGATTTGTACCAGTCATAAGATACAATTACTGTAGATTGTGGAAGTATTCAATGAGTCTGTGTAACAATAAATTATTAAACGGAAAAAAACATGAGCACCAAGGTTATAATATACCTTTATTAATTATATCTTCCACATGACAGGGTATATATTCTATCTAATAGCTCCTGAAGATTTAAATAAGTTCACGAGCAGAAATTAAACTCCGCCATTCTTAGTTTCAAGTGTTGTGTTCGTTCATTCTTAGTTTCAAGTGTTGTGTTCGTTCATTCTTAGTTTCAAGTGTTGTGTTAGTTCATTCTTAGTTTCAAGTGTTGTGTTAGTTCATTCTTAGTTTCAAGTGTTGTGTTCGTTCATTCTTAGTTTCAAGTGTTGTGTTAGTTCATTCTTAGTTTCAAGTGTTGTGTTAGTTCATTCTTAGTTTCAAGTGTTGTGTTAGTTCATTCTTAGTTTCAAGTGTTGTGTTAGTTCATTCTTAGTTTCAAGTGTTGTGTTAGTTCATTCTTAGTTTCAAGTGTTGTGTTAGTTCATTCTTAGTTTCAAGTGTTGTGTTAGTTTTAAAACTCACTTTTTTCAAAAAAAAGTTATTTAGCCTTTTTCTTCATTGTCCGACATTTTCAGCAAGTGTAGGAAGACGATCTGTAAATATGCGGCGACCCAATGAAGAACATTTAGGACACTGATTGATTGATTGATTGATTGATTGAGATAAGTCATGTCAGTTAATGATGGACATGTGCCTCTCAGGAATAGCAAAACACTAAATGACGTGAACTGCAAGACGATGTTTTCTTACTCTCATATGACGTATCAAATTACGTGGACTGCAATAAGATGTTTTCTAACTCTATAGACGTATCAAATTACGTGGACTGCAAGACGATGTTCTGTTATTCTCATATGTCATTCATAACAATCAGATGTTAGGAACACGATTGTGTGTATCACTGCAAGACGATGTTCTTTTACTCTCGTTTTAAAAAAAGAGCATTCATTAAGATTTTTTTTTTATTCATAATAGTCAGATGTTAAGCAAATGTTTCTTTTATTTTTCTTTCGTGTACAAAATAATGTTTACTTGTACATAGTAAAATTGTGTGTGCAGGACATTGATTAATTAAACAAAAGAACGGTTTAGTAGTAGTCCACAGTTCTCCTGATACATTTCTTCCCGGTCAAAGACACTTCGCTCTCTGGACTTAATTCTTCTTGGGACCTTTTGTAGGACCTATACTTGTACAAGAGATAGAGCCCTATGATACTGCCGTATGTGGCCAGCACCCACTGAAAAAAATTATATTAGCATGAAAATAATAATTTGATATACACATGTATTGAATAGTATTTTTGAAATAGCGATTATGGGTTTTTATTTGTTCTCCTAGTGCTATTTGTTTTTCTAGCTGATTAAATTTTAGATTGTGCCACACGATATACCCTAACATTCGATGAACATTACAAGTTATTCAGAGGGAAAGTTGAATCCTTATTATACATTTATTTTTTTTAATCGCTATGCCTATGGATAAAATATATAATAAGCTACACAAATAAATAAATATGTGTCATCCTAAAGGTACTGTTAATGTGTGGAGGTTTCCTATGGGCATGTCATGTGACAAAGAACCCCGTCTCCGGGACAGGATTAATCCTAAGGCTAATAAGGCTGAAATGCTAATAAGGCTAATAAGGTTATAAGGCTAATAAGGTTATAAGGCTATAACAGTCCCGTAGCGTGAAAATTCCACAGGAAGGGCCACGCATTCTACAGCAAGGCCAGGCAATAGCAGGGGGCAGGTAATACATTTTACTAAGTAGAACAAATAAGCATGGGGGCAGACAAAACGCAGGGTCCCGGCCCCCTGACCCCCCCCCTGGCGCTACGGGCCTGGGCTATAACCTTTTGTGCCCTGAAAAATTCGTCTGAGTATATTGTGCGGCCCGTATGCATGTATATGTTCGTATTTTAAAATATAATGTGTATGTCTAATAAAGCATGAATGTGAAATAAAATTACAAATAAAAGGCTTTTATCTTTCATTCATATTTCCATAGGTTGTAAATTGTAATTGAAGTAGACAAAATATATATGCGGCCCGCCATAAACAATCAAGTTTTCAATGTGGCCCTCCGTAGAAAAAGTATTCCCACCCCTGGTATATCTCAATCCATCTTCTGGAAACAGGCATATTATTTGAAATGTGGTAGGACATAACACCTTGGACAGGTGATATATCACTTTGTTCGCAAATCTAAGGCCCTTTTTGCTTAAAAGCCGCAAAGAAAACCTACCCACGGTGGTACTTTTATTTTGCCTAACCCAATAAGAATATAGCGTCTTATCTGTGGTCTATTAAAACTTTTTTTTGGAACTATCTTGCTACTTTAGATTCTGTCATGTATGGATGGCTCACCGTGAAGCTCGCGGCAAAGAAAGGCGTTATGAGCCGTAATCACAGGCTTTATATTGACCAGACAGTTTGGGGTTTGAGGGGCCCCATTAATCAAGATTTCTATTGAAACAAGATTTGACAACAATGTCCTTGGTACTATTTTCTACTTAACGCCGACAAAAGTTCATTTGAAAAGGGCCTCACACGGTGTGCCAAGACTCCCCCCCCCTTTCCCCCAAACATAAGGATTTTTTATTATTATTAAAAATTTCATTCCATTAACTGTAAACTATTTATAAAGCTAGCAGCCAAAGTATTTGCCGTTTATAAATTCATTAATAATGATTATTAGCAGACATCTATTATGCTTCTTGTGAAGCCTTCATAACAGGTTAATGTGAACCATGAGGTCCGCGAGTAACTCTGAGTTTGTCATGCTTGAACTACAGAACCTGTCAGAGAACATCTCTTCAAACGGTCATTATATTATTAATATTATATTATTTAACTAGCTTTAAAATAATTAGATATGGTCATAATGGTGGCATAAGAAAAAGTGCAGCACTCAATGGGAAGACATATATGTGTGCTAGCTTAACAAAACTTACATTCAACCTTCCTCTTAGCGTGTATGAATTAAAATATTTCTGAATACCCTTTAATTTCAACTCTTCTTCTGGTATAAAATCACCAGCCATGTTATATTTTTTCCTTGTTTCACTTTAATACAGGCTAATAAGCTCAATTTGATGTAATCTTAATTTGATCTTGAATATTATCGTTTGCATTCAAAAAGAAACAGGAAAAATTTAACCGGGTTTCCCCAATTTTAATCCTAGGTGCGTTAAATCAAATTTTAACACAAAAAAAAAAAAAGCAGTTGTAGTAAAAGAGCCAATAAAAAGTGTAGAGCTCCTATAACACACACACAGATACAGGGCTCCAAAAGTGCATAGTTTCTATTACACACACACATAGATACAGGGGCCCCAAGAGTGTGTAGTTCCTATAACACACACAGATACAGGGGCCCAAAATTTGTATAGCTCTTAATTCACACATAGATACAGGGCCCCAAAGGTGTATAGTTCAGACTACACACAGATATACAGTGGCCCCAAAAGTGTGTCCTATTACACACACAGATACAAGGCCCCCAGAAGTGTATAGCTCATATTACACACACAGATACAAGGGCCCCAAAAGTGTATAGTTCCTATTACACACAGATACAGGGGCCCAAAAAGTGTTTAGCTCTTATTACACACACAGATACAGGGGCCCCAAAAAGTGTATAGCTCCCATAATACAAAGATACAGGGCCCCAAAGGTGTATAGTTCCGATTACATACAGATATACAGGGGACCCAAAAGTGTGTAGTTCCTATAACACACACAGATACAAGGCCCCCAAAAGTGTATAGCTCCTATTACACACACAGATACAGGGCCCCCAAAAGTGTATAGCTCCTATTACACACACAGATACAGGGGCCCAAAAAGTGTATAGCTCCTATAACTTACAGATACAGGGGCCCCAAAACACAGATACAGGGGCCCCTAAAGTGTATAGCCCTATTCTAAAACTTAGTATAAAGCTCCCCATTACAACTCATAGATAAAGGGTCTTAAAAATTATAGCCCCCCCCCCCCACTCCCCAACCATACTCATACATTTAATTTAACATTTAACACCGAAGTGTTTACCCCCACCCCCCATACACATTCAAAGATATGTGGACTAATATAATTTACTCCCTCCCCCTCAACTGCCAAAGGGGTCACTTTTAGTATCACTTTCTATTAACCTTGCGCTTAGTGCGCCCCAACAAATACTTTTGTCTTGAGCCCTCTTCCACCTACATATATCCAAAAGGCTCTGGTTATGGCCCCCAAAGACATATTAACAGCTCTGATGTCAAGAATATTTGAACTAATCCACACAATGTTAAAGTTATTATTAAATCGGAACAGTTCGAAGCATGTCAACGTGGCAGACGGCGGATATTCTTGAGCATAAGTATTAACGAAATATACAAAAGGAAAAACAACAACTTTGTAACTTTTGCAGTGACAGAAATAGCATTTGAACCGCCCAGGGCAAACTCTAAAAATTAAAATTCTAATAACTTTGCAACCGGACTCAAAAGATTACACTATATTAAATGTACAACTCAAAATACAATGTATACCTCCCTATTATTTAGGTGAAAATAAAATTCAGAATAGAATGTAAACTAAAAATGCTATTTCTAAGAATTTGACTTTAAAAATATAATGTTTTTACAAAAAAAGTATATACATTTCTTCTATTAAAATTTCTTCATCACCAAATGTCTTTTATATATTATTAGGGTTGGGGCATTAAAGGTTTGAGTAAAACATGTTACTGAATGGAATTTTCACTTTTTATAACATTGATGAAATTTAACAACTTTTATTTTAACATCTTCATAATTGGTTTACTGCAAGATAATTTAATGCATCATTGATTTACTATGAAATAATTTATGGATTGCTTGATTTATTGTATGCTGGATTAAATGCAGATTAATTTAGTAAACGCTTTACAAGTTTAACAGATGTAATGTGAAACAATTCTACACTTGGATAATTAACCTTTCTTTAACTACATAAAGTAATACATCTTATGAGCTGGAACATGGATAGGTAATTTTTTTTTATATGTGTGACTATACCATTTTATTCTTCAAGGAATATCGTTTTCCATCCGGCTCAACTTCTGCAGGGGGCCTCTGTGGATTGACTGGCTGTGGGTCCCCTCTACGGTTGAGTTTAGAGAACAAAGAGTCAGTCTGCAATGGTTTTGTCAGCTTTAATTTGTTCACTGTGTAGGAATACATTATCCATAAGACAGATGTTTAACCAGCTTTTGTATTGATGTCTATAACAGAGGTACAATACATTAATGTAATATTTCTAATAAATAAAAATTGTGTTTTACCAGTCTGGGTATAGCAATACAACTTTATGTTCATAAGAAAAGTACCAAGCAAATAGCATACATCATAGAATTATAGATACCAATGTAATAACAAAGTAAGTATGGACTATATGATCAACTTACGTATTACTGTTGTAAGCACTTATTAATTTGGCAACTGAGTTATAAATTTGTCCTGAGTACCAAACTTTACTGTAAGTCCATTTGGTGGAGTCCAAGCCATTTAAGTGACAGAGAACACCAAGATTCAATGGATGTAGCGTGTAATATGTCACGTTAAAAATCTGTAAGTAAGTTGCTATGTTTTAAATTTGTACCAAATGTGTCCCCCCTACCCACCCCTTTTATTTAAATTTATGGCTGATAAGTTGTTAACGTTTAACCCAGTGGTTCCCAAAGTGGTCCCTACGGACCCCCAGGGGTCCCTGGTAGCATCCAGGGGGTCCGCGGACATTTTTTATTAATTTGGGGGTCCCTGAACAACCCCAGGGGGTCCGCGCAAGGTTAAATATAAAATAGTAAAATTAAAATCCATTTTATTTTAATGGAAATAAAAATAAAAACAATAAATAAACTAAAAGCGCCAGCTAATTAAGTTAATATTGAATTGTGAGAGAAAGACGACAGAAAACACGCTTATGCAGAAAATGCGCCATATTTACTCTGACTCTGAGATTACAATGTCGGTCACGTTTATAGAAAGTGTTTATTTTTAGGTGACACATACCTGTGGAAAAAAAGATGACCTGGTTAGGCTGGAATCAAAAGCAATGCTAAGCGCCCTTTTATTTTCAAGAGACAAATGTTGTGATAAGCTAATTATCTACTGTCTGGTACCATATGTATGGCGCCGATCTTTCACATGGGCTTGATTAATGTTACAAAGAATCAGTGTCCCAAAGTTTCTAGGTTGAGCATTGTATTTTCAAGAATATAGGTTGGACATTGTTTTTCAAGAATATGGATCATTAGGTCAGTTAATTAATTAGTTTATTAAAATACAAAAGTCCAGGGATACTGCTGTTTTGACTGAAATACCAGAATATCACCTATTAGGGACAGACCAATCAGAGACAAGGACGTGTGTTTGAAGACGTTGTAATTAGGGTCTTATAAAAGAAGCTAGCAGATATTTTTGACAGATAAATTGTGTGGTTTACAGTGAAAAAAAATATAAGGATTTAACGTTTTTTCAAACAAAGAAAAATATTTGAATACTCTGTCACTGCAGAAACTCATTGGGACAACATATAAGTGAGATGATGATGGACTCCGTGCTTCTTATAAAATTTCTTTATTGATTGCAAAGTCCGGAAAGCTGCATACTATTGGTGAAGACATTATTTTACCAGCTGTAAGTGAGGTAATACTCACCGTGTTGCATAAACCAGCTTTCGACATTATAAAAAGAATTCCACTGAGTAAAGAAGTATAAAGAAGTATAAAGAAGGATTGACGAATTAGCTCAGTCCGTAGAAAATTCTTTATGTGAGTAGGCCCTACTTTAAAACATCTGAATTCTCTATACAGCTTGATGAGTCAACTTTAGCAGGAAACGAAGCTTTACTTTTAGCTTATGTAAGATTTAAAAAAAAAAAGAAAATTTTTGTCAAGAATTGTTATTTGCTAAATGTTTGACAAATTTAAAGAAAGTAATTTGAAACTACAAGGTGACCAATTAAATTTAATCAAAACTAAAAGCGTAATGTGATAATGTCTGCGATTGTGGCAAATTTTTCTGTACAAACAAAACTTGGCAAGAGGAGAATGTTCTCAGTTTCCAAATCTTTTGAAATTGCAAAACATGGATGAAGATTTGCTTGCCTACTGTCAACACTTAACGGCTCTTCATGCAGACATAAACCAAAGATTTGACATTCTTCACTTGGATATTCCCGACAGGGTGCTGAACCCTTTCGCAAGTGGACAAACTCACATACATAGCACAGATGAATCCGTAGAAATACAGGAGCAGATTATTGAAATCAGAAATAAGGAACTTAAACCATTGTATGAACAAGGATATCACAAATTTTGGTTACAAAACAGATAACAATTTTATATCCCGCATTATGGGTTATTGTACAGAAGTTATTGACTGCTTTTCCGTCTTCCTATTTGGTAGTACCGTCATGAATCTCATCACAACAAAAAGATACCGACAAGAAATTAGTGTTCGTGGGAATTTGCGGCTGCTACTCACAAACTTTAAGATGGACATAAACACACTTAAAGCATCTCATTAAAATCATTAGTCATTAATTTATTTTATTTTAAACAAAAAGTATAATTTCAATGAATACTTCTTCGTCAAAATGTTTTTTTTTCTTCATTCATTTGTAATTTGTATATTATGCATTTATGTAGGTTTTTCACTAGGGGGTCCGTGTGAAAGTTTTGATTCTAAAAGGGGTCCATGGGTCAAAAAAGTTTGGGAACCACTGGTTTAACCAATAGCTGCCAGGGACATATCCAATGTAGAGCCATTTGACTGAAGTTGATTCCAAGAAGCTAAACTTGTGGGAGAGGCTAATGCAGTGGTTAATTCATACACGCTAAGAGGAAGGTTGAATGTAAGTTTTGTTAAGCTAGCACACATATATGTCTTCCCATTGAGTGCTGCACTTTTTCTTATGCCACCATTATGACCATATCTAATTATTTTAAAGCTAGTTAAATAATATAATATTAATAATATAATGACCGTTTGAAGAGATGTTCTCTGACAGGTTCTGTAGTTCAAGCATGACAAACTCAGAGTTACTCGCGGACCTCATGGTTCACATTAACCTGTTATGAAGGCTTCACAAGAAGCATAATAGATGTCTGCTAATAATCATTATTAATGAATTTATAAACGGCAAATACTTTGGCTGCTAGCTTTATAAATAGTTTACAGTTAATGGAATGAAATTTTTAATAATAATAAAAAATCCTTATGTTTGGGGGAAAGGGGGGGGGAGTCTTGGCACACCGTGTGAGGCCCTTTTCAAATGAACTTTTGTCGGCGTTAAGTAGAAAATAGTACCAAGGACATTGTTGTCAAATCTTGTTTCAATAGAAATCTTGATTAATGGGGCCCCTCAAACCCCAAACTGTCTGGTCAATATAAAGCCTGTGATTACGGCTCATAACGCCTTTCTTTGCCGCGAGCTTCACGGTGAGCCATCCATACATGACAGAATCTAAAGTAGCAAGATAGTTCCAAAAAAAAGTTTTAATAGACCACAGATAAGACGCTATATTCTTATTGGGTTAGGCAAAATAAAAGTACCACCGTGGGTAGGTTTTCTTTGCGGCTTTTAAGCAAAAAGGGCCTTAGATTTGCGAACAAAGTGATATATCACCTGTCCAAGGTGTTATGTCCTACCACATTTCAAATAATATGCCTGTTTCCAGAAGATGGATTGAGATATACCAGGGGTGGGAATACTTTTTCTACGGAGGGCCACATTGAAAACTTGATTGTTTATGGCGGGCCGCATATATATTTTGTCTACTTCAATTACAATTTACAACCTATGGAAATATGAATGAAAGATAAAAGCCTTTTATTTGTAATTTTATTTCACATTCATGCTTTATTAGACATACACATTATATTTTAAAATACGAACATATACATGCATACGGGCCGCACAATATACTCAGACGAATTTTTCAGGGCACAAAAGGTTATAGCCCAGGCCCGTAGCGCCAGGGGGGTCAGGGGGCCGGGACCCTGCGTTTTGTCTGCCCCCATGCTTATTTGTTCTACTTAGTAAAATGTATTACCTGCCCCCTGCTATTGCCTGGCCTTGCTGTAGAATGCGTGGCCCTTCCTGTGGAATTTTCACGCTACGGGACTGTTATAGCCTTATAACCTTATTAGCCTTATAACCTTATTAGCCTTATTAGCATTTCAGCCTTATTAGCCTTAGGATTAATCCTGTCCCGGAGACGGGGTTCTTTGTCACATGACATGCCCATAGGAAACCTCCACACATTAACAGTACCTTTAGGATGACACATATTTACATTTATTTGTGTAGCTTATTATATATTTTATCCATAGGCATAGCGATTAAAAAAATAAATGTATAATAAGGATTCAACTTTCCCTCTGAATAACTTGTAATGTTCATCGAATGTTAGGGTATATCGTGTGGCACAATCTAAAATTTAATCAGCTAGAAAAACAAATAGCACTAGGAGAACAAATAAAAACCCATAATCGCTATTTCAAAATACTATTCAATACATGTGTATATCAAATTATTATTTTTCATGCTAATATAATTTTTTTCAGTGGGTGCTGGCCACATACGGCAGTATCATAGGGCTCTATCTCTTGTACAAGTATAGGTCCTACAAAAGGTCCCAAGAAGAATTAAGTCCAGAGAGCGAAGTGTCTTTGAACGGGAAGAAATGTATCAGGAGAACTGTGGACTACTACTAAACCGTTCTTTTGTTTAATTAATCAATGTCCTGCACACACAATTTTACTATGTACAAGTAAACATTATTTTGTACACGAAAGAAAAATAAAAGAAACATTTGCTTAACATCTGACTATTATGAATAAAAAAAAATCTTAATGAATGCTCTTTTTTAAAACGAGAGTAAAAGAACATCGTCTTGCAGTGATACACACAATCGTGTTCCTAACATCTGATTGTTATGAATGATTATATGAGAATAACAGAACATCGTCTTGCAGTCCACGTAATTTGATACGTCTATAGAGTTAGAAAACATCTTATTGCAGTCCACGTAATTTGATACGTCATATGAGAGTAAGAAAACATCGTCTTGCAGTTCACGTCATTTAGTGTTTTGCTATTCCTGAGAGGCACATGTCCATCATTAACTGACATGACTTATCTCAATCAATCAATCAATCAATCAATCAGTGTCCTAAATGTTCTTCATTGGGTCGCCGCATATTTACAGATCGTCTTCCTACACTTGCTGAAAATGTCGGACAATGAAGAAAAAGGCTAAATAACTTTTTTTTGAAAAAAGTGAGTTTTAAAACTAACACAACACTTGAAACTAAGAATGAACTAACACAACACTTGAAACTAAGAATGAACTAACACAACACTTGAAACTAAGAATGAACTAACACAACACTTGAAACTAAGAATGAACTAACACAACACTTGAAACTAAGAATGAACTAACACAACACTTGAAACTAAGAATGAACTAACACAACACTTGAAACTAAGAATGAACGAACACAACACTTGAAACTAAGAATGAACTAACACAACACTTGAAACTAAGAATGAACTAACACAACACTTGAAACTAAGAATGAACGAACACAACACTTGAAACTAAGAATGAACGAACACAACACTTGAAACTAAGAATGGCGGAGTTTAATTTCTGCTCGTGAACTTATTTAAAATCTTCAGGAGCTATTAGATAGAATATATACCCTGTCATGTGGAAGATATAATTAATAAAGGTATATTATAACCTTGGTGCTCATGTTTTTTTCCGTTTAATAATTTATTATTTACACAGACTCATTGAATACTTCCACAATCTACAGTAATTGTATCTTATGACTGGTACAAATCTATATGTCTAAGTATTTCGGCCATTTTAAAGAAACAGGTCTTATTGAGGTACATCGAAAATATAATTAATCTAAGAATGTTATTTGTTAGTATTCTCATAAAATATTACACTTATTCGTCATGGCAATGACCAATAAAACAGTTTTGAGCCTTTAAAAATGAATTACTACACAATATTTTCATTGAGTTCTGTCTAGAATTGTAAATTTTAGGTTAAAAGGTTAGGTTATTTCTACATCCTATACAACTTTGAACTACGCCAGTATATTACTTAACTATTTGCACAGTGTACAAGAGACTATAGCAGGCGTTTGAATTATTTAGCTGAATGAAAGGAAGTAACACATGCTGACACGGCTGTGCCCGCATACAAGTGTGTGTGTGTGGGGGGAGAGAGAGTTAAGTTTAATGTTAATGTCAACTAGTGGCTATTCCTGTCAACAATTGGTTATGTTGCCGATATTTAACTAACAAAAATAGTTAATACATCTTTCTTATATGATGTCGTGAACAACTTTATAAATGATGATGTCTTTATTTTCTAACTATAACATTCTCTTCTATTAATATGAAATAAAGAATTCAGCAAAGAAAATAGACAAACTCTAATGACATCCCACAAGGGACGTAACTAGCGTTCAAGAAGCACACATGGGGGGGGGAGACAATGGCGTCTCATTACCGCGCCAATATGCATCCCTTGGCTGATGGAAAGATGGCGGCTTTTGGGATGGCATCTGGTGCAACTGTCCCAGGCCCCGCGTTTGGAGTTTAATTAACTTACTCAAATAGGCGTTAATTCCAAGCCCTAGGGTACTTGCTTTCCCCGTTGGACCTGCTTACTGCTAAGACCGCCTATATATAAGCACACACCCCTTCTAATTACGACACTATCGCTACACCCGGATCCTGTTACAGTATGTTCTTCAGCTCAGCCCATTCATATAACAACATCTGGAGACTGCCATAAAGCCCAGTGGCCAGCAAGCTTCCGGATTGGTCCACCCTGTGGTCCGCCAGCCCAGGCCACTCGAAAAACACATGATCCACATGAGCCAGGGGTATCGCCATCAGAGATGAGCGGACAGCGGACGCGTCCGCTTGAGGACGCAGATCCGCAGACTTTTCCGAATCCGCGGACTGACAGCGGACGCTTCGTATGGTTAAATTGCGGGCTCGCGGACTGACGCGGATCTTCTTTAGCGTTACCATAAAAATTAATTTCAAGTCATTTAAACAACTAACTTTCAGCAATGCGGACGCGCGGACTGACTGCGGACCAATGTTGTAAGATTCTGCGGACGCGGACGCGGATCATTGATAGAAATCCGCGAACGGACGCGGACGCTAAATTTCAAGATCCGCACACCTCTGATCGCCATCTATTTTAAAATGGTATGATTGATTCTGTGGCGTATATTATTTGATACTGTTAATTGTGTTTAAGTTTAACGGTTCATTGTGGTCAGCATGTTTTTATTATTTCTTCCTACTTAATGAACCATTATATGGTCATCCTGTCATATTTACACAATACTAAACTATCATATGGTCATGTTGTTATATTTCTTTGTTTTAAGATTACACTTTAATAAATACATTACTATAAAGGACTCAATGCTAGACTCATTGCTATTGTTAGAATGTAGACTATCTTAGCTTGTTCGGCTATTAAGTATTATTATTACCAATTTTGATAGATTATAATCTATAATAATGACTAGAATGTTTTTCAAATAAATTACAAAAGTTAGTGTTAGGGTTAATGAGGATCATCAGTAATTCAAGCTCTGTGATATGATGGAGGCGACACAAGAGAGAATTTAATTGGTTTTAATTAAAATGGAATATCGTTTATTTGCTTGAATGTGAGGATAGTTATACGTATAGAAATGTACATAAATTTATACATCTATCCGTACATATATTCTTGATGGTATACATAATCTACAAAACACCTTTCCAGATATCGAAACTTGCAACTATTCATGCATCTATTTATACATCTATCCGTACATCAATCCATATATCTACAAATATTTCAATCCATGCATTTATACTTACATTAATCTATAGATTAATGCATAAATACATATAGAAGTATCAGAAGCAGAAATCATATTCTAGAGAACATTGTACATAGTAGTATAGAACTGGAATTAACTAATGTACTCGTCCCTTTAACAAAATCTAAACAAGTATTGGCTTGTAAGCCTAATTGAAGAAAATTCGGAGGTTTCTGGAGGCTCAAACAATACATCACATTTGTTTTAGACATTAAATAGCATTGCATGCTCCACCTGGAAAACCTGCGAAATGCAAATAAAAACAAATTTCGATGAACACAATGGAGCCGTGTGATAATTTGTCTGTTGCGTATCAATAACAGTGTAAACACAAATAAAAAGTTAACATGTAAATTACAGACAAAATATTCACTTTGTTTAGTTTTAAAAGGATCTATTACTGGCGATGGCTTACGTAGCCTATAATTCAAAAATAAGATTAACATCATTAAAATTATTTAATAATAGAATTGTAGGTAAGCTGCTATGGGTTTTCGGGCTCAATTTTGGGCAAGTTAACTCACTTTCCAATATCTCTCGTGGTGCTTCCGTGAACTATCGGCTGTGGTTGGGATTAAAAAAGGGATTTACAAAACCCTTTCCATTTGTGGTCTATAGCAGTGGTCCCCAAACTTTTTCTCGCCACGGACCGGTCAGCGTTCGATAATTTCACTGCGACTGGCAAGAGGGGGGGCGCTGATTTTTTCTCGCCCATGGAAAGTCGCACAATTACGAGATAAATAAATAGCAGGAAATAATTGAATGTTTCTTGGGCGGCCCGGTTCCAATCTATCCACGGACCGGCACCGGTCTGCGGCCCGTGGGTTGGGGACCACTGGTCTATATGGTCTCAGTGAAAGACATCTGATCAAATAAAGTGATTTTTTAAAATAACTGGTAAACTCACATTACGGTAATACTACTTAACGGTTAGATACAAGCTTGGTAATAAACCGTCATAGACCAGCTTGGTAATAAACCGTCATAGACCAGCTTGGTAATAAACCGTCATAGACCAGCTTGGTAATAAACCGTCATAGACCAGCTTGGTAATAAACTGTCATAGACCAGCTTGGTAATAAACCGTCATAGACCAGCTTGGTAATAAACCGTCATAGACCAGCTTGGTAATAAACCGTCATAGACCAGCTTGGTAATAAACCGTCATAGACCAGCTTGGTAATAAACCGTCATAGACCAGCTTGGTAATAAACCGTCATAGACCAGCTTGGTAATAAACCGTCATAGACCAGCTTGGTAATAAACCGTCATAGACCAGCTTGGTAATAAACCGTCACAGACCAGCTTGGTAATAAACCGTCATAGACCAGCTTGGTAATAAACCGTCATAGACCAGCTGGGTAATAAACTGTCATAAACCAGCTTGGTAATAAACCGTCACAGACCAGCTTGGTAATAAACCGTCATAGACCAGCTTTGTAATAAACCGTCATAGACCAGCTTGGTAATAAACTGTCATAGACCAGCTGGGTAATAGCCTATCATAGACCAGCTTGATAATAACCCATCATAGACCAGCTTGGTAATAAACCGTCACAGACCAGCTTGGTAATAAACTGTCACAGACCAGCTTGGTAATAAACTGTCACAGACCAGCTTGGTAATAAACCGTCATATACCAGCTTGGTAATAAACCGTCACAGACCAGCTTGGTAATAAACTGTCATAGACCAGCTTGGTAATAAACTGTCATAGACCAACTTGGTAATAAACCGTCATAGACCAACTTGGTAATAAACCGTCAAAGACCAGCTTGGTAATAACCTATCATAGATCACCGAATTCAACTTTAATTCATTGGCTCGGCATTTTAAAATAATCAGCTATTCATAACACAATTCATCAAATATTAATGTACTTTAGTAGTCTTTGTTTAACATAAACAAAAAATCCAGACTCTAATTTTCTGTATACTCTTCTATTTATTTTAACAGCATTATCTGTTTGTTTTCGCCTCAACTTTGCTTAAACTTTTTATATTGGCCTAATTCTAATAATTGTATTGTCATTGAACAAACGTGTTTAAATCTTCAGCTTTCTGATTTAAAATGTAAAAGATTGAGTTACGAGATTTAAAAGAGACACATAAATAAAAAGCGAAACTAAAAAAACCTTTTTTAATGTTTTATCGTAGCATAATACCGGACGAATAGCATATTACCTGAATGAGTAGAATATTGCCTGAATGAGTAGCATATTGACTGGATGAATAGCATATTGCCTGTTTGAGTAGCATATTGCCTGTTTGAGTAGCATATTACCTGTTTGAGTAGCATATTACCTGTTTGAGTAGCATATTGCCTGGATGACTAACCCATTACCTAGGTGGAGTAGCATGTTACCTGGATGAGTAGCATGTTACATGGATGACTAGCCCATTACCTAGGTGAGTAGCATGTTACCTGGATGACAAGCCCATTACCTGAATGACTAACCCATTACCTAGGTGAGTAGCATGTTACATGGATGACTAGCCCATTACCTAGATGAGTAGCATGTTACCTGGATGACAAGCCCATTACCTGGATGACTAACCCATTACCTAGGTGAGTAGCATGTTACATGGATGACTAGCCCATTACCTAGATGACAAGCCCATTACCTGGAAGACTAACCCATTACCTAGGCGAATAGCATGTTACCTGGATGAGTAGCATGTTACATGAATGCTTAGCCCATTACCTAGATGAGTAGCATGTTACCTGGATGAGTAGCATATTGCCTGGATGACAAGCCCATTACCTAGGTGAGTAGCATGTTACCTGGATGAGTAGCATGTAACCTGAATGACTAGCCCATTACCTAGGTGAGTAGCATGTTACCTGGATGAGTAGCATGTTACATGGATGACTAGCTCATTACCTATGTGAGTAGCATGTTACCTGGATGAGTAGCATGTTACATGGATGAGTAGCCCATTACCTAGGTGCGTAGCATGTACCTGGATGAGTAGCATGTTACCTGGATGACTAGCCCATTACCTAGATGAGTAGCATATTACCTGTTTGAGTAGCATATTGCCTGGATGACAAGCCCATTACCTAGGTGAGTAGCATGTTACCTGGATAAGTAGCATGTTACATGGATGACTAGCCCATTACCTAGGTGAGTAGCATGTTACCTGGATGAGTAGCATGTTACCGGGATGAGTAGCATATTGACTGGATGAATAGCATATTACCTGGATGAGTAGCATATTACCTGGATGACAAGCTCATTACCTGGATGACAAGCCCATTACCTAGGTGAGTAGCATGTTACCTGGATGAGTAGCATGTTACATGGATGACTAGCTCATTACCTATGTGAGTAGCATGTTACCTGGATGAGTAGCATGTTACCTAGATGACTAGCCCATTACCTAGATGAGTAGCATGTTACCGGGATGAGTAGCATGTTACATGGATGAGTAGCATGTTACCTGGATGAGTAGCATGTTACCTGGATGAGTAGCGTATTTCCTGAATGAGTAGCATATTACCTGGGTGACTAGCCCATTACCTAGAAGAGTAGCATATTACCTGAGTGAGTGATGTTAGTTGACCTAGATGGTGTTTCACCTGCTCTCCATTGGCAGTCAGGATCTCCAAATTCATACCCGTTTGTTAGACCATCATTGTCAGAATCAGTTTCACAAAGCTTTCTTGACCACTGAAGCAGAATAAATAATAAAATAAAACATGTTCATTACGCTAAAAAACGGCTGCATATGACTTGAAGTGAATTAATGTGCACAGTGAAGTCTGGTCTAATGTGCACACAATAAAGTCTGGCCTAATGTGCACACAGTGAAGTCTGGTCTAATGTGCACACAATAAAGTCTGGCCTAATGTGCACACAGTGAAGTCTGGCCTAATGTGCACACGGCGAAGTCTGGCCTAATGTGCACACAGTGAAGTCTGGCCTAATATGTACTTGAAATATTTTATGGTTTAATCGGTTACCTTGTAGCTTTCCATTTGGAAATCTTCCCAAATACATTCAGCTGTCCCCCGCCTAGCTTGCTGAAATGCCCCACACTAGGGTGATAACAAAAAAAATATTTTTATGAAACCACTTTCAATCGAGGAACTTTTATGTGTTATTTAAGAATATCAATCGCATTTTTGATTTTTTAAAAAAAAGTTCCCCCACCTCCCCTATTTTTCGGAAGAAAAAAGTGAAAAAATATTTCTTTTTTCAAAAAAAAAGAACAAGATTTTTTTTTGCTTAATTCAAAAGAGTAATAATAATAACTAATCAACTTTTTATTAACAAATAAGATACAGATCAGTTAGTAATATGTACAGAATGTACAAGAAATGTGTAAAAAATATTGTTCATATGAACTTCAGATTCAAAAATTCAAATTTTCTCGATTTCGCATGAAGTTCCTCCATCAGTTTTACAACACGTTTTTGCATTTTACCCTGATGAGTGAAATAAACAGTTCATTGAAGGACGCTTTATTGTAGTGTTGCACATTGAATCAAGCATTTGCCCACTCATAGCAGTTGAAGTTGCAAGCAGGAGCGAGGATGTTGCGCCACTCTGGTATCAGAAATAATGCTATAATAGTATATATCGCATGTGAGTTCCATCTTGCCTAGTGTAAATTTGGTAGTTTCTTCCAGCTGATGCGAGGCCAACGTGAAGTTGTTTTGTAATGACGATATACCTGACATAATTCATAAAAAGAACTTGAAATCATCTCGCCATCCAGGGTTCTCGCCTGTGCTAACATCATCTGTCACAATGAGGTGGTAATCAGCCTGAAGAGTGGCATAGTTTTGCGTTAATTTGTCAATGAAGGACTGGTTGAGTTCTTGTTTGCTCGTTGGTTCTTGAATAAGAAATTCATGACATGTTTCAGAAGGAGGTTGAGTACATGGTGCTGACAGTCAATATATTGTGGCTTCTGAAAGCCCTTGCTCAAGACATCACATTTAAGAGAACCGGGTTTTTATTTCGGTTGTCATATTTTCAGCATAACTACTTGCGTTTTGCGTTAATTTGTCAATGAAGGACTGGTTGAGTTCTTGTTTGCTCGTTGGTTCTTGAATAAGAAATTCATGACATGTTTCAGAAGGAGGTTGAGTACATGGTGCTGACAGTCAATATATTGTGGCTTCTGAAAGCCCTTGCTCAAGACATCACATTTAAGAGAACCGGGTTTTATTTCGGTTGTCATATTTTCAGCATAACTACTTGATACTCTTCCCCTTGCACTCTTTTACCATCAAACTGGAGACAATAGGATTCTTTGCTTTTGAAGTTTTTGAAAATTTTTGGTTTTCATTTTCCGTCCTTCAGAGATTACTCGTTTCCAAACACCCGCCTGACTTGGAACCGGCACATCATGGTCCTGTTCAGCAATGGTTGCA
The DNA here is from genome assembly GCA_021962125.1 of Bulinus truncatus. NCBI lineage: Eukaryota > Metazoa > Mollusca > Gastropoda > Planorbidae > Bulinus > Bulinus truncatus. The sequence goes on from JAGDYQ010000196.1 coordinate 37,793, forward strand.
AGAACGTCATATGTTTTATGTGTAGAAATGTTGCTTTTTAGTACTAGCAAACCCGCTGTTGTAGTGCTTGCTCTTTGGTATTTCGGTTTGCATTCAGAAGATGACGTGAAAGAATAGGTTGTCGAGTTGGGTGAAGAAGCAGAGGTTTCAGAATCCGAAGATTCTGAGACAATGGTATGTGTTTGTGTAGGTTGTGAGACAGTTGTATGTGTTTGTATAGGTTGTGAGACAGTTGTATGTGTTTGTGTAGGCTGTGAGACAGTTGTATGTGTTTGTGTAGGTTGCGATTGAGAAGAGCTGGCTTGAGATTGAGTTTTGGATAGTCGGATTCGTTTTCTTGGGTGGATTGATTCTAAAGGGGCTTGTTTGACCATTGAATAACCAATCTTTCCTCCACTCTTAACTTGCCTCTGGTAGAGCTCTTTATCCTCCTTGCTTTCCATTTTCCATTGACGTTGGTGACATCGAATAACTTAGAAAGTGTTGGGGTAAAGTTATCAGACGGTTTCTTTTTGTTTTTGTCATATAAATCAAACAGACAATTGATTTTCTTTCTGATTAGTGCGCTGGATAATAGTGGAAAGTCTAGAATTTCACTCAAGAGCAATTCTATATCCGTAATAATAATTTTGATTCGATCCAGTCGCCGTTTCTGGCTATTGAACAGAAAAGTGAAGTTTCCAAGAATTTGACGGTTTATCGGCATCTATGTGAGATTGATTAGCTTTTCAACAGATGGAATTCTTGGATCCCTATTCTATTTAGAAGATGAGGGTAGATGCCTTGTTTATAAACAAATGGAAAAACTGACTGGAATGTGCTTAAAAGCTGTCTAGAAAGTCATGTAAAAATTCAGTGTGAAATTGAAACTGATTGTCAAACTGCGCGATATGTGAAAACAAAAATGAAAAGTAGGGGGAACTTTTTTTGAATTTAAAAAAAAAAAATAATGTTGCTACTGTCATCTACATACAATTGTTCCTCGAATGTAAGGGGTTTCATGTTGGTTACGAAAAATAATGAAAATAGTTATCACCCTACCCCACACCAATCCAGACAGCTCCATGGATACAAGGGTCGGGTATGCTATAGCCATTAGGAATCATTAAGGTAAACATAGGCAAGCAGTGGGTTAATGGTAACAGCAAAAGAACTACAGTCGAGCATCTGTGAATTAAGAACAAGTAATTAAAGATGTTTTCTTATATTTATAATTCTTTATATTTTATGTGTTAAATGAGTAACTGAGACTAAAGAAAAAAACCTAACAGCGAAATATGTTTTTTGACTATCTATCTATCTAGACAAAAAGATTATAAAAATATATAGAAAGACATACAGACTTACTGATTGATAGATAGATAGATGATAGATAGATAGATGATAGATAGATAGATAAACAGGCAAATAGACAGATAAACAGATAGATACACATTTTTTTCTATTCAAAATTAATTTATTTTAGATGTGTGCGTATTTATCTCAACCGAAAATTGGTAGATAGATAGGTACATAGATGTTTGATAGTTAGATAATAGATAGATATATAGGCAAGTAGACAAACAGACAGACAATTAGACAGACAGGTAGGTAACTCTATAGTTAGATAATAGATAGAAATATAGGGAAGTAGACAAACAGACAGACAATTAGACAGACAGGTAGGTAACTCTATAGTTAGGTAATAGATAGATATGTAGGCAAGTAGACAAACAGACAGACAATTAGACAGACAGGTAGGTAAATCTATAGTTAGGTAATAGATAGATATATAGGCGAGTAGACAGACAGACAGGTAGGTAAATCTATAGTTAGGTAATAGATAGATATATAGGGAAGTAGACAAACAGACAGACAGACAGACAGACAGACAGATAGGTAAATCTATAGTTAGGTAATAGATAGATATATAGGCGAGTAGACAAATAGACAGACAGACAGACAGATAGGTAAATCTATAGTTAGGTAATAGATAGATATATAGGGAAGTAGACAAACAGACAGACAAATAGACAGACAGACAGACAGATAGGTAAATCTATAGTTAGGTAATAGACAGGCAGGTAAATCTATAGTTAGGTCATGTATTAAAAATATTTTCATAAACTTATCAAAAACAAAACAAAAGAATTATTTCCAAAGTCTAATTAAAAACAAAACTTACGTTAGTTCAGATATCATTTTTGATGACTTTAAGAAACAATTTTATTTATGGTATTTGTAACATATATGTCCCTTTGCACCAGTATTTATAACATATATGTCCCTTGCAACAGTATTCGCAAGACAGTATTCATTCAAATAAATTAGAAATTTTAATTCTGGTATTTATAAATGATATTTTGGACCAATATTTTCTCACATGATAGTATTAATTCAAATGATATACTATAAGGGTTAGATACTTTGGTTCTCGAAACAATAAAGCTTTAAGTTCAATGCGTTGTGCTAAGTAAGGAAAATTACTGAAAATGACTTGTTTTATATTATTCATTATGTAATGACTATTGCGAATTTAAGATTTAAACAAATGTAAACCGTTAAAAAAAAGAAACCAATGTTGTGTTTTCTTTCTGACATCAGCGAGAGAAATCTAATTTTGAACCACTGCCATAAGTTTACATTAACTATAGATACAAATTTCAGCATTTGAAAATAGAGTATCATTTACTTACATGTTTACATTAACTATAGATACACATTTCAGCATTTGAAAGTAAAGTATCATTTACTCATTACCCATGCAGGTGACAGCGTCAGTTGTTTCCATGTACATACATTCATATTTCACTACTGTCACAGGACATACTCGAACGTAAGGCAACCCGATCACTAGTCAGGGGGATGCTACCCAATCACTTGTCAGGTGAGGCAACCCGATCACTAGTCAGGTTAGGCAACCCAATCACTTGTCGGGGCCAACCCGTCGCTGTTGGTATCTAAATTGACCCTACAAAATATTTGAACTGTTGGAATGTTGACCCAGTGGTGAACTTGGTTTGAGAACCTGATCCGTTCTATTGTCGAGGGAATGGAGGAGAGGGCAAATTCTACACATCACAATTCTACTGATATATTTAAATTATCTCTTGACCCATGACTGAATAATTGACTAGCGTAGGGAAAATGTCAGACTATTACTTAATACATCAACAATGCTGAAAGCTGATCTAGTAAGTGGAAACATTATCAATCAAGCTGATACCTCCACAGAGATGTGTACCACCATATTGACAGCAGATGTTTAACTGTCTCTATGACGATGTTGATATTCGATATAGTTTTCATGATCAAAGTTGCACGCATGATTTTTCGAAAATATACACATTTAATAAACAGTCATAAGCAATATAATGAACAAATTCAACCAACTTATTACAGCAACTAAGTTATACATTTAGAATCAAAATAAATCGATTTGTAAGAAAGAAATATGTTAGAACATAATATATGATATTTTTAGTTTAAAACAACAGCAAAAGCGAAATTAAGATTATAAAAACATGAATAAATAAAACAAGACATTGTGAAAAACAGAAAAACAGAAAATTAGTACTAGAACTCTCTGCATAAAGAAAGACGGGTCCTAGAGCTCTATGCATAAAGAAAGACGGGCCCTAGAGCTCTCTGCATAAAGAAAGACGGGTCCTAGAACTCTGTATAAAGAAAGACGGGTCCTAGAGCTCTCTGCATAAAGAAAGACGGGTCCTAGAACTCTCTGCATAAAGAAAGACGGGTCCTAGAGCTCTCTGCATAAAGAAAGACGGGTCCTAGAGCTCTGCATAAAAAAAAGAGACGGGTTGTATGCTATTGCTACGGCTGTTGAGTCAATTTAGGGCTTGAAAAATGAAAACCAATGTGAACATTTCCTAATGTCGCTCGCTAATGTCTGTCAAGTTCAACAATTGATGTCATGTGTGAAACCTTAACCACACTACACTCAACTTTGGATAACAAACACGTGCCCCCAGGATGTCGACTATTTATTCCAACCACATATTTACCTCAAATTACTATTTTCGTATATATAATATATGTATTAATCTTATATGTGTGTAGAAGTTATTCACACTAATGTGTCTATTATAAATTGTAAAATATGTAGCACATTAGCATAACAGACTTGCACCTCTATTAGTCACTTACGCTGTTGTGAAATGTAAATCAGTCTCTCTCTCTCTCTCTCTCTCTCTCTCTCTCTCTCTCTCTCTCTTACTATAACTCTCTCTTTCTCTCTCTCTTACTAGCTCTCTCTCTCTCAAACTGTCTTTCTCTCTCTATCTTCTCTCTCTCTTTGTGTGTGTGTGTGGTATATAGATAGATATCACACTTTCTGAGGTCTCAGAAAATGAGCCAAAGTGTCGGGCAGTTTCATGACACTCTAAATGTATAACATGCATTCATTGTATACAGAAAAGTTTCATATTTACTCACAAATAAAAAGTTTTGATTGAAGATAAATAAAAACATGGATTATATGTTACATATGTGAAAGTAATCAATGTGTAGATCTGGCTATTTGTTTAAACATATACTAGTGCACAAAGTATAGGTTCCTAAATCTAGATGAGTAATGGTGTAAGGGGGGGGGGAGTATCTATCAGATTACTTTAAAAGTTTATACAAAAAATGGGTAATTAAGAATCGAAAAAAAATCCGAACATAAAAAAGCCAGTCTAGCATATTATGAGTACTGTGATTTTTTTTTTCGCGGCATTTTTGTGGAACATATAAAAAAGACCTTAAGGTAGTCACTGAAACTATAAATGAATGTTTCAATAAGAATGTTAAGCAACAAACCAAGGCATATCTGTTGTTTACAGCATGGTTGAGGTTAACAATCACTTGTTTGAATAATTTTAAAACTTAATAGAGTAAGAAAGCTAAAATTCTAAATTACAATAAATAATTTAAAAATTTAGACTACATGAATTAATGTCTTTTTAGAATTACGAAGCTAATGCTGAGATTATCACGTTTAAATAAATACGAAGCATAAGTGTCTTAAGTGTACAAAATAGTGGATCTTTAGAAGTCTATTAATCAATAGTCAAACAATGTTAAAGTGTGCAAAAACAACTTCAAGTTTAATTCTTTCAAAACTGAAAAAGTTAAATAAAAAATAATTAAAAAGTAAGTTTTCACTAAAATGAACTCACTACTTAAAAAAAGTGATTCCATTATATCATGCACATATTTATGAACATTATCAAAGTATAATTAAACAATAGTGAACATAATATGTCTTTACACTAGTTGAAAAGTAACAATTTCTAAATAATTCTCAAATCTATTTATCTACCTATTGTAGCTAAAAAATCTACTAATCAAATTTCCAACGGACAACTTTTCACCTTCAGCAGCGAGAGGAAGAAGTGATCACCTGAAAGCAATAAATATTTAAAACGAAATTGAATTTTATTGAATATATAAGTTCAACGGATTAATTCATTGAAATGCAATAGGACTGAACTAGGAAACATCTCATCATTAGGACTTTACAATAATGCCTCCATTCAGGGGGTAGAGTCAATGCTGATTCAATAATATTGTTACGACATTCAAACTCTCTCTAAAGGACACGTGGGTTCGTTTGTTGAATAATAAGATTTATTCACAGTCTACAATATACAGGGTATAGGCTAGAACAAAAACAAAGTCTATTGTGCGTAAAACTAATCCAGTTAGACGATTGGACTTGTTATCGCTGGAGACGTGCCGATAATGAACTCGCTGCATCAACAGACCTGGGGTCAGCCCGTAGCGTGAAAATTCTACAGCAAGGGCCAGGCATTCTACAGCAGGGGCCAGGCAATAGCGGGGGGCGGGCGGTAATACATTTTACTAAGTAGAACAACTAAGCAGGGGGGAAGACAAAACGCAGGGGGGCCGGCCCCCCTGGCCCCCGCACGCTAAGGGCCTGCCTGCGGTTCTCCAGCAACCAACTCTAAACTGTTCTTGAACTCATCTGCACTCTATGTCCTCTCTTGGTACTCGTCTAAATGTGTGTTTTCTCCGCGCGTCACTACCGGTCCACTTCTTCTGTCCGTTCTGTCCGTCTTATGAATCACAGCACAGTACCTTTTATAGGTGGCCCCACCCACACTGGTTGCCGTTTTCACGCCAGGACTGAGGGGGGGGGGTCATTGCGTGGGTGTGCAGGTGACGAATGACACTATTTTGAATTGGGTCAAGGCAGGGTAAATAATCGAAATGTGTAGGCGTTGTACTAAAGTCTTGATTGCATCATTCATCTCAGGGGTAGTGGTGCGAACCGGGGAGTGGGTGAAGCAGAGTTATAACAATATTTAGAAACAAAACTTTCCAGGCTAATTTATCAATGAATTAATCGTATAGGTTTGTTTATATATATATATTAGGGTGGCCCAAAATAACTTTTTGTCAAAACTTTTTGAAGCATTTTGTTTTTTGTGTGCTTCCTTTGAATCATGAATATATGACTTTATTTAGTACTGCCTCATCGACACTGAAATTTTTAATCAATTTGAATGAATTTTGAATGTGAGTATGTATATATAAAGCACGCAGAAAATGCTACAAGGTTCTATAGAAAATTCTATACAATTCTAGAAGGTTCTGAAAGGTTCTATGAAATCTCTAGAAAGTTCTAGAAACTTTTAGAAAAACGTGGAAAACTTTAGAAGTTTCCGGGAAATTCTAGAAATCTCTAGACGTTTTGATTTTCATATAAATAGCCAGCTTCAGCAGTGAAATTCAATTTAGTTATAAAAATCAAGTATTATATGATCAAATGTTGCGGCTATATAAATATCATTGATTTAGTTATGACTACTAGGTCGAAAATTGTTGTTCATATAACTGGTATAGAAGTTGACACAACTCCTGTTTATTGAGCTAGGTACTTCCCCTAACTGATCCTACTGGCCAATGGTATTTTTACAAACACAGCCGTCTGGCAGTCAGTTGTTACTATTTTTTCATGAACTATTTCTTTGCTTGTATACTGTTCAGTGGACATGCCAATACTTATTGAGCTAGGTACTTCCCTAATTGAGCCAACTGGCCAATGGTATGTTTACAAATACAGCCGTCTTCAATAAGACACAAAAAAAATCCTTCAGCATTTCATAATGTGACATTAAAGGATTTTGTGACCTTGTCATCGCCGCTCTTCTTTAATGCTCTTCTGCTTCCCACAAATTTTCTCATGACTGATGCTACCACCTGGCAACAAAATCCATCCTTTCAGAAGGCAACAACAGCGGTCTCTTCCTTGAAAGTTGTCAATGACTGTACCGAGCGGGGAATTGCACTGGCGTCATCATTCAACTCATCTCTCACCAAATCAGAGGAGAAAAAGCAGTACTTGCTCCAAATTGTTGAACAGCATAGCAAAGAGTTTCCAGATGCAAACAAAAAGTAACTGTGCTGAAGAGATCGCAACTTGAAGACCTTCAGGGCTCAGAAAGCACAGACTAAAAAACTTTTAAAGTGTATTTTTGAATGGCGTACTTAAAACTACTCTGCAATACAGTCAGGTTAATGTGTCATGCAACTAGTATTATTTTACTGTTTAATTCCTACTGTGTAATATTATTGTTCTTTGTATTTAAAAAAAAAAACAGCATTTTAAACCTTGTAAAATTTTCATTTACTGCAACTGCCGAATTCCATAAAACACGAGATAACAAGTGCACTGAGGCAGTATTTATAGGAGCCCAAATGGTGTGGAATTTGGTAATACAAGTTTTAAATCACAGTGAACCAGAAAATTAAAATGCCCATGATAAAAAATCAACTTTATTTTCTTCCATTATAAAGAGAGAGATACAATTGATTATATCAATATATATATATATATATATATATATATATATATACACAATATATATATATATATATATATATATATATATATATATACAATATATACACATATATATATATATATATATATATATATATATATATATATATTAGGGTGGGTCAAAAAAAATTTTTTGGAAGTTGGAAATTTGAAACATATTCAAAAAGTTGCCTATGGTCCTACTGATTGTAAAAATGTAAAATTTGTAAAAATCAGATAATGTCTTCCCTCCCAACTTTTAATTCAAGGGGGTACGGGGCAAAAAAAATGCCTATGTCTACAAAAAAAAAATATTTTTTTTTTTTTACAGTTTTAGATACTAAAACATGTCAATAATAACTATGAATTAATTATATTGCAGAACAAAAATTTTTAGATCAATTTTATATGCATATCATTTCTTTTTTGAATAACCTATGTCACAAATTTAACATGTTCAGTCACCAAAAACTCACAGTAAATATAGTTAAAATTTCGAACTAAAGTTGGGAGTAGTAAAACTATCTAGTTTTCAAATATTTGTACATATTCCATGTACTTTACCATGATGTAACAACTTTTTAATAATATTTCAATAAAAAAAAATTTTTGACCCACCCCTAATATATATATATATATATATATATATATATATATATATATATATATATATATATATTCTATAAGACCAGTTATCACCTGTCCAAAGAATGTTTTTTTTAAACACCAGTTTCCACACAGAAATGTATATTTTGAGAAACATTTATTATTCTTAACTTTTATTAAATATGGCAGTAAATTATGGCCTAAACATTAATTTATTGTTGGCATCATACCTGGGTTTGAGCTGATGCCCTTCGTTGGTTTTTTACCCACGCTCCAAGTACAGTAGGGGTCACCTAGCTCTGCTCCATTGGTCTTACCATCTCTGTCCGAGTCCATTTGACATAGAGACTTGGTCCACTGACAGAAGAAAGAAAACAATGCAGCATTTTATATTAAAAAGACCCACTATTTCGTATAACTGAGCACCATCATGAAGTGTACTTGACACATTTTTACTTTATAATTCATAAAATGAAGTAATCTCAGTAAATATTTTTAATCATAAGCCTTATTGTTTATTCATAAATGAAACATGATCAATATGTATTTTCATATACTATATCTTATTATTCATATTCTGAAAGACTACACATAAGTATATCTACACACCTTATTCCCAGCACGTGCAAAATCTTTAGCGAACTCCTATAGCACTAATTAACCTCTCCTATAGCACTAATTCACCTCTCCCGATGAGTGACCTACAATGACCGTTTCTTTTCACCTCACAGGCCAGCTAGACAAGCACATACATACACAAATAGTCACGTGTTCTACTATCCAGTCTCCCAACCTATCGGTTGTTGACCATTCAAACTATTGTTCAGTCATGCATGTACTGCAATGACATACACACATTCCCTTTCTCACACTCACACAGTCACTCTATGACATATACTCTTTTTTTTAAAATGATAAAATTAGAATTGAGAGTATCAAAGTATATCTACAAGCGTTCTATTTTATCGACATAACATTTAGTAGCAGGTCCAGCCCATGGTCACGTTAAGTGAGATTAGTTTCAAAAATTTAAAACAAAATATATAAATCAAATCACCACATCTGCGTAGTTCAGAAGAATTTGTTATTGTCACATCCATACTCCTGGTGGAGTTAGTGACCGTTACATTGTCTCTACAGGTTAAGTTTGCGGCGTCTGTGACTCGACTTGACGTTGTTAGCCAAAAGTGGGTACAGTTACATGTCAGAGGATTCCCTGAGAGCTGACTGGAGTAACGAAAAAGTTATTAGATTCACTTTAGAATTTCCCGATATTCGGACACGATTTGATCTCTGTCGATAAAATAATGAACTTAAAAGTACGGGACGCACAGATGAATGCCGTCATCAGGCTTCAAACCTGGTTTGTCGCTGTAGCAATACTAAGTACAAATCACTGAACGACACATGAACTAATTGGGTGAAGGAAAAAGCTTCAACTGTTTTTTTTCCTACTTACATATATGACCTTTACAAGGGATAACCAAGGGATAACCTCAAAATGACCACATTATGACCTCTACAAGGGTTAACCTCAAAATGACCACATTATGACGTCTACAAGGGATAACCTGAAAATGACCTCATTATGACCTCTACAAGGGATAATCTCAAAATGACCACATTAGGACCTCTACAAGGGATAACATCAAAATGAGCTTATTATGAGCTGTAATTAGGTTTTATCAAACAGAATCAAATCAATTTTAAGAGCTGCACCACAGACTATTGAAAAAAGATTTGAAAAAAAAAAGTAATGAATTAAAATGAAAATAACAATATCTGTGAGGTTGCAGTGAACTATTCATAGAAAACATATTCTATCAATAGAATTAACTTACATGTCGCTGATAAAAGGATGTTCAAACTCTGGAAAATGCTGGATGCCATTGTGCTGAAGATATCTGAAATAATGTTGGAAGTATTTTAATAGCAAAACATATGTGTCTTTATAGTTTTTCTCAACACTCAATCTGTCACTCTTGCCACATACACAGAAATACAAGACATACACGTCTGTTTCTCTATGCAGCTATATTCTCCCAATTGTCATGTACGCTATTGAATACGCATTCATGTAAGTATTGCGACGTTTATGTGTTCATGTGTGCGTGTGAGTGTATGTGTGTATAAGAGAGAGAGAGAGAGAGAGAGAGAGATGACTGTGAGGTATACGTACCGATATTCAGAGAGACATTCAAACAGATATTCAGACACACATTCAGATACTCAGAGACATTCAGCAGATATTCAGATAGACATCCAGACATATATGTAGACAGAAATTGAGACATATAAGTTGACAGATATTCTAAGATACATTCAGGCAAACATTATGATAAACATTTAGACAGACATTCAGACAGACATTCAGACAGACATTCAGAAAGATTCAAGATAGTCATGAAAATGAAACACCCACGAACTTAATTCGTTATTTACATAAACAGCAAACAAAAACTAAACAATTCCAGAAAAATGTTCCAACTGATGTCGAGAGACCAGGAAATAGATGGCATGTCAGGATTGGAGTTTCTTTCCAGACCAGAAATGAGCCAGAGATATACATACTGACCGCCGGACCTGATTAACTGACCTTGATTCCCAGAAGTAAACAAGGTCATTCCTAAACGACTTACACCGACCAGTCTGCTTAAGTAAGAAGTTGCGAGCAGTGGTGTGTACCAGTGGGGAAGGGGGAGGCAACAAGGGGGTAAGGGTCAGGGTATTACATTAAAATTTGTTTCATTTCGACCATAACAGAATAAATGTAGCTCAACTTGGGACTCATTTTTTTGTTTTGTATCTACACGGATGACTGACTCTGGTATCAGATGTCCACTGTACGTCCCCATTGTTCGTTAGTAAGGATGCTGTCATTAATACAACAGTGTTTCAGTTGTTTTTGAGTATTTATGTTGGCCTTAAACTTGGCAGTGTGGAGAGTTGACTGACTGTCTGTTTGTCTGTAGATATTATGGAGATCTGTCATTCATTGGTCACGAAATTAAAAGTAGACAGATGGAAGCTAAGAAATATGACATTCACCGCACACCAAGAAATATGACATTCATGGGGCACACGAAATATGACATTCATTGCGCACATAAATATGACATTCATGGTGTACATAAAACATGACATTCATGGCGTACATAAAACATAACATTCATGGCGCACACGAAACATGACATTCATGGCGCACACGAAACATGACATTCATGGCGCACACGAAATATGACATTCATGGCGCACACGAAATGACCTTCATGGAGCACACGAAATATGAAATTCATGGCGCACACGAAACATGACATATAGGGCACACGAAATATGACATTCATGACGCACACAAAATATTGAGCAAATACACTGTCTAGACCGTTTCATGAGCAGCAAAGATTTTTTTTCAGTGAATGTACATTTGTTCTTCATAAAATATTGAGTGTTATATTTTTGTCAAAGCTTTATTTGATGGCTGGCTTCCTCATCGACATCCCAATATTACGAGACCAATCAGATCTTCACACTGGAATCCATTAGGCTTTGATATCAGTGACATTTTTCTCTCTGTCCATTTATCAGTTATTCTTGCCCACCTCATTCGCACCTTCCCCTCCCCGGGGTGGGGGGGGGCTTATTGTCCAACAAAGGGAAATAATTATACTTCAAAAGTCGACTAGGAGTTATCATTTCTTCCTGATTGTCTCGCTTATTTCATCCTTCATTCCACTTAATCAACACCTTATAAATTTAATATCCGGATAAAAGTGTTACTGATACATTACATATACATCACAGACCTATCACATCTAGTATTTGATTGGTACAAAAATTTAATAATAATAAATAAAATAACGGTAGTTATAAAGACATGGAGAGAGTGGGGGATGGGAGCCACCGTTAGAGGGCGCTGGAAGTTATAAAGAAAGATATACAACATCATTGATAGAATACCAGTCAACATCTATGATAGAAAACCAGTCAACATCATTGATAGAATACCAGTCAAGTTCATTATATGTGAACTGAAGTAGGTGGTCATTGCTAGGAGCAGTCCCACATATGGAGTAGTGTTGTCTCCATTATATGAACTATGAGATCAATCGACGGTCACATTAGGTTCTTGGCGTGAACCCAGTGACTGCTCTTCTTTACTAGTATAAAATACTTGGTGAAACACATAATAAACAAAATAAGATCATATATTGCATGAGCTAAGTGCTTGAGGGCTGTAGCTTGAGGGCCATAACCTGAGGGCCATAACCCAGGGGCAAGATAACTGAAATTTAATGCCTGTAAGACGTTTTCTCAGGGATAAAATAACAACATAAATCGTCAACGATGTACGTCTGTGTATTTCACATGTTGATTGAAATACAGAACTATCTGGGTAGTTTAATGGCATCTTTGTACAAACACCTGCATCGTAATGTGGTGCAGTGGACATGGAGGTACCACAGTTGTCACTATTCGTCATTGAGCGTCGGCAGGTTACTTGTCTGTGACGTGTTGTTGCAGGTTTCCTGTCTATGACGTGTTGTGGCAGGTTTCCTTTCTCTGTGACGTGTTGTGGCAGGTTTCCTGTCTGTGACGTGTTGTGGCAGTTTTCCTATCTGTGACGTGTTGTGGCAGGTTTCCTGTCTGTGACGTGTTGTGGCAGGTTTCCTATCTGTGACGTGCTATGGCAGGTTTCCTATCTGTGTCGTGTTATGGCAGGTTTCCTGTCTGTGACGAGTTGTGGCAGGTTTCCTGTCTGTGACGAGTTGTGGCAGGTTTCCTATCTGTGACGTGTTATGGCAGGTTTCCTGTCTGTGACGTGTTGTGGCAGGTTTCCTGTCTGTGACGAGTTGTGGCAGGTTTCCTGTCTGTGACGTGTTGTGGCAGGTTTCCTGTCTGTGACGTGTTGTGGTTCGGTCTCACCCTTGCAATTGTTCATCGATGTCGTTTGAAGCAACACTTTGCTCACAGAAATTTTTCATGGGAGTTTACAAACGTTGTTCATAGGCAACACTTAGTTCAAAGGTAGCACCTTGTTCATAGGCAACACGAAGTTCATAGGACTACTTTGATCAAGGTGTTTACAGCACATTGTTCATGGGAAACACTTTGTTTATAGGCAACACTTTGTTCATGCGTTCATATGCGACACTTTGTTCATTAGCCCATAGGCAAAACTTTGTTCACAGGTGTTAAACATTAGCTCTTAAGCAACACTTAGTACTTTGTTCATAGGTGCTTATAACACTTTGATCATAGGCAGCACTCTGTTCATTTGTGCACATGATTACTTTGTTTACATGTGTTTACAACAATTTGTTTCAAAAATGAAAAGCTGGCAACACTGCCTACTATACTTATGGTGATAGTCCACCAATAGTGTGAGAAATCAAATTCAGTTTTTTGTCTTCGATCTGACGTTAAGCATAAAGAAGAAGAGAAGTTGATAAACCGCGTGAACAGGTGTGAATTAATCAGTTTGAATACGAGATACGTGACCTGAGATAGTGTCAGATACAATGAATAAAATGTATTGTTTGCAGGCACGCCGAGAGAGGGCAGGGGTCATTGCCAGGGGGCCCGCATCTGTAAGAGGGCCCGGCCGCCCCGACCATGTCAATTTTTTCACGACTTATTGTTAATTAAGGGGCCCGCAATGATGTCCTGCCCTGGGGCCCGTGTTGGCTCTCGGCGCCACTGATCGTTTGCATCACATTCTCATTAATTTGTTTAATATGTCACAAAAAGCATACACGACTATTATTAATACAGTAATGTTCAACTATTTTCTATGGACCTAGCGACAATTCATCGATCCATGCCTTCTTCCAGTCGGCGAAACGTGAAGACGATGAACTTTTATCCTAAAACTGATTCTCTGACATTTTATCAACAATGTTCACATCTTCAACTCAGTTACAATGTGACATCTTTGACTGAAATATTGATCTCAAATTTCAGTTCGTTGGATGCTTTGAGACATTTTCATCTGCTTATCAACATTCTAATAAAATATTTTGAAAACCTGGAAAAATGTATCCATAGGAGAATATTTTTTTCAAATTGTTTAGAAATTTAAGGTTGAAAAACGGCTGGAGAATAAAACGAATCCAATTAAAAACTGTACAAATACAGAATCCCACAATTTCATCATCTAACGAAATACTCTTTGCTGATTAGTCAAACACTCATTTGTATCTCGTCAAGATATTTAAGTGAGAGACTCAATTTACAATCTGTGACACATTCTGGGCAGAAGCTATCTGTGAAGTCCCTGAAGCTATCTGTAAAGTCCCTGAAGGTATCTGTGAAGTCCCTGAAGGTATCAATGAAGTCCCTGAATATATCTGTGAAAGTCCCTGAAGGTATCTGTGAAGTCCTGGAGGTATCTGTGAAGTCCTGAATCTATCTGTGAAATCCCTGAAGGTATCTGTGAAGTCCCTGAAGGTATCTGTGAAGTCCCTGAAGGTATCTGTGAAGTCCTGGAGGTATCTGAAGTCCCTGAATCTATCTGAAATCCCTGAAGGTATCTGTGAAGCCCCTGAAGGTATCTGTGAAGTCCTGAGTATCTGTGAAGTTTCTAAAAGGATGAGATGTAAATATCTACGGTCCTATTAAACCACTATGGGTCTTTTTTTGTAGAGCCCTTTTTTCATCCCCACCACATGAGACAGTGCAATGGCCATAGAGGCACCAGGGGAGACACGGGGCTCAGGTGAAATTTCACCATGACCAGAAAAAACTCATTTGGTACTCACCGAAGATCAAACCCAGTACACTCAGGGCGAAAGTGGAGTGCTATATTGCTATCGCTAAACTGATCACAATGAACAAGTGAGAGAGAAGGGGAATCCTAAATCACCGATATTCGAATGACCCAGATTACCTTTGATTTTAATTTTATTCTTTTCATCAACTGTAAAATTAATGATGAGCTAATTATTTTTATTTTAGGTTACTTAATCCGTGAAGAAGAAATCTATAGATGTTCCATGATTCCATTTGCTAATTTTAATTGCGAAACGGAACAATATTTAAAAAATAATCAAAAGGATTACATTTTTCTTGAGCAATCACAATATGTAGGCCTATACATAATTAAATAAATAAATACATATTTAAAAATCCTTGACGGTGAAAGTCTGGAAATCGTACGTGTGAAAGATGTGGACTCACGGGATAGATCACAGCGATTTTGATTGGTTAATAAAAAAAACAAAGACATGCACAAGGCCACGTGAGCTGCCAGACAGACGCAGTGATGTGTTAAAAAATCGTCCTTGGAGATGATGACGTCATTGCTTATTTTAATCATTTATTGTGAATCTCTTCAAAATAATTCACGGCATTTTTTTTCTTCTACGAAATACCTAATACGCTCACTGGATTTAATTCCTCCAAATTGTATTTTTGTCTTGCGTAGTTAACAGGAGAGATGTATGTGTGTGCGTGTGTGTGTGTGTGTGTCGCCTTGTCGGAAAACGTGACATGTTTTTCCCGTTTACCCGCCCCCCCGTGATTCCAACAAAACCGTTACTGGCATAAACCTTTCCTAGCTAAAACCGTTTTTACCGAAAAAAAAACCGTAACTAACAAACACCTTTACTCACAACTTCCTCAAACAGGTCAAGCTATCCAGGGAATGTGACGTCACGTTCTTTAACCTCGGTTGACCTGTGATTACCCTGCGGAGAATCAAAAAGAGAATAATCTATATAAGATTTCAAAAGATCTTTTCTTCGAAGAAGCCTTTGTAATTATTACTTTTCGTTCACCACTAAGAAGAAAACCCATTATCTTTGTTTTATACTATTTTATTAACTTCTTTATATTTGAAGTTATAATTAGTTGGTTGAAACCAAATACCGAAAGATGGGATTGCTAAACTTAAGTTATCATTTCAGGAAATATTTTCTAAATGAACAACGGTCCAAAAATATGATAATAAACACAGACATAAAAATATTTGAGAACATAGCTGTGTCACGGCCCACGTGTTGGTCACGTGTGAATATAGATGTGTCGCGGCCCAAGGGTTGGTCACGTGTGAATATAGCTGTGTCGCGGCCCACGTGTTGGTCACGTGTGAATATAGATGTGTCGCGGCTCACGTGTTGGTCACGTGTGAATATAGATGTGTCGCGGCCACGTGTTGGTCAAGTGAGAATATAGCTGTGTCACGGCCCACGTGTTGGTCACGTAGTAATATAGCTGTGTCACGGCCAACGGGTTGGTCACCTGATAATATTCTGTATCACGGCCAACGGGTATCTAAGTGAGAATATCGCTGTATCGCGAACCCACGGGTTGGTCACGTGAAAAATAGCTGTGTTGTGGTGCACGTGTTGGCCACGTGAGAATATAGCTGTGTCGTGGTCCACGTGTTGGCCACGTGAGAATGTAAATGTGTCGCGGTCCACGTGTTGGTCACGTGAGAATGTAAATGTGTCGCGGTCCACGTGTTGGTCACGTGAGAATATAGCTGTGTCGTGGTCCACGTGTTGGCCACGTGAGAATGTAAATGTGTCGTGGTCCACGTGTTGGTCGTGAATATAGCAGTGTCGTGGTCCACGTGTTGGTCACGTGAGAATATAGCAGTGTTCTTAAAGTGTATGTTGCGACCCACGGGTTGGTCACGAACTGATTAAGTGGGTCGACACATTTGATAATTTATTTATCGCGAATGCAGATTATTTGTTCTCTTTTTTTTCTTTTTCATTATTCACAGTTAGTCGCGAAAAATGCGGGCAGGTTTACGGACCGCAAATAGCAAAGTTTGAGAGACTGGAATATGTATAAGATGTATATTGATAAATAAAAATACTGAAACCGCTACTGGCGCTTCTTTAATTTAATTTCAATTCAATGTTCTTCATCCATACATCAGGTTTACGTCTTGTATTATGCCAGGTATACGTCTTGTATTATGCCGTCTGGCGTTGTACCCTGAGGGTAAAACGTTTTTGCTCCACTTACGGCAGATTACTTGACATCGCGGAACACTGTATTAACTATTAATTACTCCAAGTCGCTTCCGCGATAACAGACCAGACGTCGACCTGGAGGTGGGAGGTGTGTGGAGAGATATTAAAGTCTGAGTGAAGAAATAGAACTGAAGTTATTTTTTTGTCCTCAAATCTTCTAATCCGTCAAAGGCTTTTGTTATGTTATTTTATGTTGTTATGTAATGTTATTTTATATTATGTTATGTAATGTTATGTATGACTCGAGATGAGCAAATGAAAGGAGTCATTAGCTCGACTTGTTGGGTGGGGAGTGGGAGTGAGCTTCACTTGACTTAGGAAACCTCATTTGACTTAAGCACAAATGAAATAGTCATATCCGCTTGACGCTGTTACATTTAGAAATACAGTCATACAGCCAAACAGTCATTCCCGCTTGACGCTGTTACATTTGGCACTTTTTTCACTACTTCTGTGTTTCTTTGATGCCATTAACACTTATTATCAATAGCTCCGCCATTGAAATCATTGTTCTATCTTTCATCAATCTTTCACCAATGAACTGCCTATCACCATTCTATCTTTCATCTGTCTTTCACAATGATCTATTTAACACCATTCTATCTTCATCAATCTTTCAACAATGATCTGTCTATCATCATTCTATCTTTCATCAATCTTTTACCAATGATTTATCTATTATCAATCTATCAATCAATTATCTGTGTATCATCGATCTATCATTGAACAGTATATTGCTAATAGGTTAATCCAGTAATGGATCTATCTATTGTCGATCTATCTATCATCAATCTATCAATCAATAATCTATCTATCATGGACCTATCTATCTATTATCAATTTATATATCATCAATTTATCGTGAGCCTGCAATAGACTGTAAGTGAAGGGGTGGTGTAAGAAGGCTGGCGGACACTAATAAACAAGTCCACAAGTTTAGACTTTAGCTTGCAGGGTGCCTGAGAAAAGTATTCATCCTACCACTCCCCACCCCCCCCAAAAAAAACAACATCTCCAATAAACAAGCTAAAAAAATAACCGAATTATTTTTATTTCAATTTAGTATTTAAGTCATTTTAGTATAAACGAAGGCAATATTACATTTTTTTTTTTTCTGATAATTGAAATTACTAATATATCTTTCAATTCTTTTAATCCTCTTTCTTTAAATGTTAATTTTGATTATGTGATTCGTTTGTTTGTTTTCATTGCTTCATTTCTATTTTCATTCACACACATACAAAATGTCAACAACTCACTACGTCATCAATTCTAGCTCTCTCACATGTAAGGGTTGTGGACTGAATGAAACTAAAGGATTGGAAAAAGAGACCCTCCAAATGCAGGTTAAATAAATTACAGCAATTTGTTTATCACGGGCGCACACCCACGTGCGCTGATGTGCTTATTGTTACCTTTCAATTTGTTTTAATGATATACTATTAAGATCTACAGAAATCAAAGTACTCCATGTGGAACCATGCAAAGCTATCTTAATGAGTGGGCCTGGTTGATGAGTGTGGGGGGTGAGTATAGGTCACCAAGCGATCTGTCGCAGAGTAACTTTGTTTGTGTCGAGTGCATGCTTGGTCTAACAGTACTAACGGTCAAAGGCCAGAGGTTCAATACTGCTAGAGGGTGCAACTACTGCCCAGAGGACCCTACACTACTGCCCAGAGGGCCTGCAACTACTGTCAGAGGGCCCTACAACTACTGCCCAGAGAGCCCTACAACTACTGCCCAGAGACCTACAACTTCTGCCCAGAGGGGCCTACAACTACTGCCCAGGCCTACAGCCATGCAGAGCCTACAAACTGCCCGTACACATCTCATGTCCACTACACACAGACCAGCCCCATAGCGTGAAAATTCTACAGCTGGGGCCAGCTTAACGGGGGCAGGAAATAAATGTTAGTAAGTAGTTCAAACAAGAAGAGGGGGGCAGACAAAACGCAGGGAGGCGGTCCCCCAAGGCCCCCGCCCGCACGCTACGGGCTTGACACAGAAACCTGCAAAGCTTGTTTCTCGTTCGTCGGAAAATATAGAGATGTCTACCGAGAACTTCTGGATCTCACTGTGCAGTTAACGATGTGTTTTTGTTACCAATGATCTGTCACGGATCTCACTTTGCAGTTAACGATGTGTTTTTGTCCAATGATCTGTCACGGATCTCACTGTCAGTTAACGATGTGTTTTTGTTACCAATGATCTGTCACGGATCTCACTGTGCAGTTAACGATGTGTTTTTGTTACCAATGATCTGTCACGGATCTCACTGTGCAGTTAACGATGTGTTTTGTTACCAATGATCTGTCACGGACATTTACTTCTCTACAAATGACGGGACCACGGCGAACGACAACAAAAACAACAGCCCACAGTGGCACATTCCACTGTACAGCACACGTCTTAGAGACAACCAGACCAGGTTGTAGCGAACGGGAAACAACCCGGGAAGTTAAACGTGGTTAAAGATGGTCACATTTCACCTCCCAATACAATCACAGACAGTAAATCAAAAGAATTGTCCGCATTTCCACCTCCCAATATAATCACAGACAGTAAATCAAAAGAATTTTTCTGCATTTTCACAAATACAATTAGAGACAGTAAATCAAAGAATTGTCTGCATTCCACCACCCAATACAATCACAGACTTCATTTCTTGTTGAATTCATCATTGAAGATCAAATCACACAATTGGCTCATCGTGGAAAGTCCGACAATAATTAGTTCACACCGAACGAATGCTAAACAAACGAGTCTGTCTGGTTAAGCCATTTTCTTATTCTGTTTGTTGCTATGTCATTTTGTCTCGTGCAATCACGTTATTTACTCACGTTATATTCTAACGGTAGCCACAGATAATCTGGTCCGTCTTGATGTCAAGTAATATAGCTTGTACTAACAGGGCGTTTTTAGAAGAGGTTGAGACGTTAGGTACTGATTTCATTGAGTCACTGGGTGCGTCAATATCAGGTAGTTAATCATTGAGCCGCTCGGTGCATCCAATATCAAGATTTGAGTTATGATCGCTGTAGACATTATGTCAACATGATATTGAGGTTATATGGAATCATGGGCGTATTCATGGGGGGGCAAGAAGGGCATTGCCCCCACATTTGAAAAATGTCAAATAGAGGGGCATTTTTTCCCTCCTTACATTTAAAAAAATGTCATAAAGTTGTTATTTGCCCCCCCCAGAAATTTTTGCCCCCCGGAAAAATTCTAGCGACATACATTACTATTGGTATAAAGTTAAACAGGTTTTACAATACAGTATCAACTCCAATTAGAGTTGACGAACTACCTTTTCTTACATATAAGGATACATTTCATGTGACATTTTGATCATAAATTGTCTTCGAAAATCGCTCTTTGAAAGAAATTTATGAGCCCTGAGTTTATTTGGAATTTGCAGTAAACAAATAGGTTAATAAAAGTCAAATTGTGGTAACGAAAGCGACCCAAGAATGAAATGACACCAGACAGGTGACTGGGTCAGAGGCTATCATAATTCAGTTATAATTACTGTATTTGTTTCAGAAACAAGTTAAAACAAAAATAGAATTGTGTCAGTCGTAAAGAGGAACTACTTTCTGTTGATTTATGCGCGCAAATGGGAGGACTAAGGCGTGATGGTACAGACGGTATATCATTCAGGCGAGATGGTACAGACGGTATATCATTCAGGCGTGATGGTACAGACGGTATATTATTTAGGCGAGATGGTACAGACGGTATATCATTTAGGCGAGATGGTAAAGACTGTATATCATTCAGGCGTGATGGTACGACGGTATATCATTCAGGCGAGATGGTACAGACGGTATATCATTCAGGCGTGATGGTACAGACGGTATATTATTTAGGCGAGATGGTACAGACGGTATATCATTTAGGCGAGATGGTACAGACGGTATATCATTCAGGCGTGATGGTACAGACGGTATATCATTCAGGCGAGATGGTACAGACGGTATCATTCAGAGCGTGATGGTACAGACGGTATATTATTTAGGCGAGATGGTACAGACGGTATATAATTAGGCGAGATGGTACAGATGGTATATCATTCAGGCGTGATGGTACAGACGGTATATCATTCAGGCGAGATGGTACAGACGGTATATCATTCAGACGAGATGGTACAGACGGTATATCATTTAGGCGAGATCGTACAGACGGTATATCATTCAAACGAGATGGTACAGACGGTATATCATTCAGGCGAGATGGTACAGACGGTATATCATTCAGGCGAGATGGTACAGACGGTATATCATTCAGGCGAGATGGTACAGACGGTATATCATTCAGGCGAGATGGTACAGACGGTATTTCATTCCTGAACTGATAATTACTTCTACTTCAATCTGTAGCTTCAACAATACTAACTATCCTGCTGACCCAATGACCTTTTGAATTTCTTTTCAGGTTTTAGTAAAGAAATAGTCAGTGTAGTGGGGAGGAGAGAGACGCAAGACCTGTCTGACGTCATCGTTCAACTGAACTAGTCCATCGGTTCTCAACGGTGGTACATTCGAGGGGTTACGGGGGTGGAATTCAGTGGGACTCAGCGACATAGAATATGGAATTCAGTGGGACTCAGCGACATAGAATATGGAATGCAGTGGGACTCAGCGACATAGAATATGGAATGCAGTGGGACTCAGCGACATAGAATATGGAATGCAGTGGGACTCAGCGACATAGAATATGGAATGCAGTGGGACTCAGCGACATAGAATATGGAATGCAGTGGTACTCAGCGACATAGAATATGGAATGCAGTGGTACTCAGCGACATAGAATTTTAAAGAAAGTCATGGTTACTACTCGGCCCATCACTAAACCACGTGACC
This sequence comes from Bulinus truncatus, assembly GCA_021962125.1. NCBI lineage: Eukaryota > Metazoa > Mollusca > Gastropoda > Planorbidae > Bulinus > Bulinus truncatus. The sequence goes on from JAGDYQ010000196.1 coordinate 60,076, forward strand.
GAGTATCGTAAGCATGGTCCATAATGAAAATAATGACATTTAATAGCGATCTTACTTTAAGGGATGACCGCGGACATATTTCCGCACACCTTGAGGTACAGTCGTAAATAAAAGGTTGAGAACAGCTGGTCTGGTGGTGTTGAGGACCCCTATGAGGTGCCCTTGGCTTGTTGCTAAGAGTATGAGGGCTGACTCAATGGTGACCCGTATTTGTATTTGTGTTTCTACCACACACAGTCTCACCAACAATTAAACGTACAACAAGTGACGATGATCAATTCAACAAGTGTACAGCGACAAAATATACTTATTTACAGAGACACCAGTCCGTAACAGAGGTCTGGTGGTCTTTAAAATCATAAGCAAAAGTAATCCAAAAATGCCAAAGATTAATCCAGTATCAATGAATAGAATCAAAGGGACGTTCTCTCGATAGATCACCTTCTCTCTCTCTGTCTCTCTCTCTCTCTCTCTAGAGACACAACAATCGACCCTCTCCTCAGAGCCCACAGTCGAAAGTCTACTATCCAGACAAAGGCTCACCGGTCGAATGTCTCTAAATCTATCTTACATTACTCAAACACTTTCTTCCACGTGACCCCTAGCCAATCAATTATAATATCTGTTTCTTTCAAATCAGGGGGTGGAGCCTAAATGGGGAGGGGAGAGAAGTACCGACAAACAGGAGTAACTGGACATCCATCCCTTTATCGGCAGTTGACCAGGGCCGAGTGACCAGGGAGAATCCCGCGAGGAATGTAACGTGTTTCTGTCAACCGCTGCTTTGGTTCATCGACGGAGATTCCGCCGACCACCTGGTCTATGACGCAATTACGGGGTTGGGGTAAAAGGGTGGGGAACTGGAGAACGGGAACGTATATTATTATACATGGTATAATAATCTTAACGTTAGCAATAAACGAGCGTCAAACTGCGCGATATGAGAAAACAAAAATGAAAAGGTGGGGGAACTTTTTTCAATTTAAAAAAAAAATTAATGTTGCTACTGTCATCTACATATAATTGTTCCTCGAATGTGAGGGGTTTCAGTTTCGGTACGAAAAAAAATGAAAATAGTTATCACCCTAACCTACAGCTAGGTATCTACAGCTAGATATCTACAGTTAGGTATCTACAGTTAGATATCTACAGTTAGGTATCTACAGCTAGATATCTACAGTTAGGTATCTACAGTTAGATATCTACAGTTAGGTATCTACAGCTAGATGTCTACAGTTAGGTATCTACAGCTAGATATCTACAGTTAGGTATCTACAGCTAGATATCTACAGTTAGGTATCTACAGCTAGGTATCTACAGTTAGGTATCTACAGCTAGATATCTACAGTTAGGTATATACAGCTAGATCTACAGTTAGGTATCTACAGCTAGATATCTACAGTTAGGTATATACAGCTAGATATCTACAGTTAGGTATCTACAGCTAGATATCTACAGTTAGGTATCTACAGCTAGGTATCTACAGTTAGGTATCTACAGCTAGATATCTACAGCTAGGTATCTACAGCTAGATATCTACAGCTAGGTATCTACAGTTAGGTATCTACAGCTAGATATCTACAGCTAGGTACTTCGAATGAGTTAAATAGTATGCAGATTTCAAAGCGGGCATACAGCAAACCCACCCAAAAAGCAGTATAAAACATTTCCATTAATTTTCATTTGATTAATCAATTTTAATAACATGATGTCATTATATATTATTGATAGACTTTAAAATACCGATTTTTTTACTTCTGCCCCCAGTGCATTTATCTGTGTCAAGGACTATAAGTACTCATGTTTTTATTTGTTTAGCTACAATAATTCGACTTCCATTAGTCTTAATTTTAATATGATTTTTTTTTCAGATTCGCGGACCAGGTAAAAAATGGAAGTTTGATTCCGCTAGTAAGCCGACAAGACTGACATTAATAGTTGTTGGAGCAGAGAAAGACGATTCTGGGGAGTATGCCTGTGTGACGTCATCGTCTATATCAGAGAAAAGTGGCGTATTGATGACTTTCTACAGTCTTATAGCATTGGTCAATGTCAGAGGTTAGTCATGTAGCATTGGTCAATGTCAGAGGTTTGTCATATACAGCCCCGTAGCGTGAAAATTCTACAGCAGGGGCCAGGCATTCTACAGCAGGGGCCGGGGGGGGCAGGTAATACATTTTACTAAGTATAGCAAATAAGCAGAGGGGGCCAGACAAAACGCATATAGCATTGGTCAACGTCAGAGGTAAGTCATATAGCGTTGGTAAATGTTAGAGTTTAGTCATATAACATTTATATTTTTCTTTCACAGTCATATTATAGTTTTAACAAAATTACTGTTCAAAAATAGAAAAGATGTCGCCCTTATGTACAAAGAAATTATATCACTCACTTGGAGTAGTTAATGGATGTTTACCACATTGACAACTCGTACTCATTAATATTTCAAGTAATTTTAAAATTAAATTTCTTTTTGTTGTTTTTAAGTAAATCTGGGAAAAATGAGACCAATCGTCATGTGAGAAATGGGTCTTTGATAGAGAAATTATATTTTAAGATCTTTATCTGACAATTTCATACATAATCATGTCGTTGTCACACCAGCACCTGCATGTGACATATCTAAATCTCTATGTATAGTTTACTCTTACAACAGTTATTCATTCCAATTTCTATTTATCTATTACTTTTATGCACTGAAACACTAGCTATAGAACTAACTGGGTCAGAAAAGACTCCTTAACAGACTGGCTAGAGAACTGACTGACTACAGAGTTGACTGTCACTAAACACTTAGGTTTAGACATTATGTTAAAGTTTTCTATTAATAGAATAAAGTGTGTATGGGAGGAGAGGAGACATTATCGAGTTTACATTTGTTCTTAAAATTAGAAATCTTATATTTTGTTTGTTTGTTGTGGGAATAATATAAAGACATCTGAACATCATTCCTGTTAGACAAAATGATTTAGAAATAAATCTTACATTAATTTTGCTATGCGCAAAGAATTACTTTTGCAAGCCATATATTGATATCATTTTAGTTCATATCAGTGACGTCACTATGGTTGGTGTCACCCGGTGCGGAAAATTCACAGTGTCACCCCCCCCCCACCCAACCCTTCAGACTTCCAATATGAGCAATGGTGGCCTACATATTTCAAATTTTCTTGACTAGACCTTAGAGAATTTACTTTAAAATACTTTAGAAATAAAAAATATAGTATTATTGACTATATTTCAGAAAGAAGTATATTACTTTCATTAAACTGTGTTTGTAAACTACGTCTCCAATTTCACGAAACCACGTGATTACATGAGTCATTTTTTTTAAGAACGTTTACAAAAAAAACTCTAAATTGATCAGAGCAGCTTTGAACTGTATTCATTCACCTAAGCTCCAGACGGTCAGCATGGTGGCGCCATGTGCAGCTCATGTGCTATTGCTCTATATGGTGATACCCTGTGCTACTGCTCTGTATTGTAAAACCCTGTGCTACTGCTCTGTATTGTAAAACCCTGTGCTACTGCTCTGTATTGTAAAACCCTGCGCTACTGCTCTGTATTGTAAAACCCTGTGCTACTGCTCTGTATTGTAAAACCCTGTGCTACTGCTGCTGTTTCTAATTACGATCGGTTATAAAAACAACTATATCGACTTTTTCTGCTATGAACTGTTCCTATTGGTGTCAACCCTAAAATGGTGTCACCCTAACCCTAACCCGCACCCCCCCCCCACAGGTTCATAATAAAATAGACCGTTGGAAAAAAAGGATTTTAGAGGATATTGATTTATAGCGATTGGTCAAGAAGGGGCTATACTCTGAATAACATTTGAGGACATAAGCATTTCGATCTATCTCCCTTTCCACCTTAGTACTTCGCGGAGTTTAAAAAAACAACTTAAAAAATGATTCACATGGTTTAGATTAGTGCTCCCCAACCTTTTTCTCCGCGGCCCGCTATAAGGGTGTTTATATTTTAGATTGTTTTGATGTACAATGCCAATGCCGCTCACAGCCTCTCATCTCCCTGTTATCCTCACGTTCACAAAAAAGTCAAATATACCACAGTAAATAAAAAGTAAAGTTTCTTGGGCGGCCCAGTACCATTTGATCCACGGACCGGTACCGGTTCCCGTCCTGGGGGTTAGGGACCACTGGCTTAGATCATGCAAGTATTTATATCACTCCCTCTCCATATTCCTCCCTCTTTTTCTAACCATCACTCTCCCTCTCTCTCCACCCCTCTCTCCACCACTCTCTCCACCCCTCTCTTTCTCCATCCAACTATCTCTCTCTCTCTCTCTCTTTCTCTCTCTCTCTCTCTCTCTCTTTCTCTCTCTCTCTCTCTCTCTTTCTATCTATCTATCTATCTATCTATCTATCTATCTCTCTATATATCTATCTATCTATCTATCTATCTATCTAATATATATATATATATTAGGGTGGTCCAAAAAAACTTTTTGTCAGAATTTTTTGGGGCATTTTGTTTTTTGTTTTTCCTTTGAAACAGCACAGAAAAAATTTCATGAATATATGACCTTTATTTAGTACTGCCTCATCGACACTGATGTTTTGAATCATTTTGAATGAATTTTGAATGTGAGTATGTATATATAAATCACACAGAAAATGTTAGAAGGTTCTGGAAATTTTTAGAAAAATCTATACAATTCTAGAAGGTTCTATGAAATCTCTAGAAGGTTCTAGAAGCTTCTAGAAAAACGTTGAAAATATGATAAGGCTCCGGAAAATTCTAGAAATCTCTAGAAGTTTTGATTTTCATATAAATAGCCAGCTTCATCAGTGCATTTCAATTTAGTTATAAAAATCAAGTGTTATAAGATCAATTGTTGCGGCTATATAAATATCATTCATTTAGTTATGACCACTAGGTCGAAAAGTGTTCTTCATTTTACTGGCTTAAGCTTTCCTCTAACCAAAGCGAATTTCGCGTATCTAGGTAGCTCGCGAAATTCGCCCCTCTTTCGCGGCAATGTATTTACATGGAGATGCTCAAACCGGGTAGAATTTCCGCGGAGGTGCAGAGAAATTTCGCGGCATCGCTTCTTTCAGAGTTTTTTCGCGTTTCGCGAGTGTAAACAATCCAAAATGGCTGCCTAGAAACATCGACTCAAATGAAAATCAAGGTTAAAATTGATATAAATGTCTTAAAATTAACAAATAAGACTTACATTTATATATAGCAACTTGAATTATATCAGATTATACCAAAAAGTAAGTGTTTTTTTTCCCTTTTTACTTGTAAAATACCATAACTGTAGAAAATATATCATAAGAAGAAAATGTCTGCCGACGTCTTCAAATAAACAAAAAGAAAATTAAAAAAATCATTATATCCGGTCGGCTGACGCCTATGTTCGCTTCGCTTAGGTGTAGCGAGGGTTTTTCGCGCTTTGAAAAATCTCACGTGAGAAATAGCGCAGCGGTTCGCTTCGCTTTGGTTAGAGGAAAGCTTTAGAAGTTGACACAACTCCTGTTTATTGAGCTAGGTACTTCCCCTTATTGAGCCTACTGGCCAATGGAATGTTTATAAACACAGCCGTCTGGCAGTCAGTTGGTACTTTTTTTTCATGAACAATTTTTTGCTTGTATACTGTCCAGTTGACATGCCAATGCTTATTGAGCTAGGTACTTCCCCTAATTTAGACAACAGGTCAATGGTATGTTTACAAACACAGCTGTCTGGTTGACATTCGTTAGATTTTTTTCATGAGGACATACTAATGTCCATTGAGCTAGGTACTTCCCCTAAATGAGCCTACTGGCTGATGGAATGTTTACAAACACAGCCGTCTAGCAGTTAGTTGGTACAATTTTTTCATGACCTATTTCTATGCTTGTATACTGTCCAGTGGACATGCCAATGTTTATTGAGCTAGGTACTGCCCCTAATTGAGCCTACTGGCCAATGATATCTTTACAAACTCAGCAGTCTTCATTAAGACATTTGATGGTAGTATAAATGGACGGGATGTGCTGCTATTCAAACGCTTTAAGACGTTTTGGCCAAAAATAAGACAGGCAGAATTCAGTATATGCCACTATGTTTGACTGGTGAAAAATCTCAAGCCATTAAAAGAAGTCATCACATTTTGTTCAAATATCCTCCAAATGAATCACAACTCATAATATTTGCCACGTGAAGATTACAAAGAACTTTTGACTGAATCTTATCTTCCTGGGAGGAATTCCCCCCCCCTTTGGGGTGCGTTTTAGTGTCCCAGGAGCTTATCATCATGCCAGGAGAATGTCTAAAATAATCTACTTCATGAAGATTTATCTCTTCCGTCATCAATTCAGGCTGACTAAGCAGAATTTGGTATCTTTGCATCCTTGGTTTAATTTAAAGCTTGGATTCGGTGTCCCATTCCATCAGAATGTTCTGGATTTCATTAACCTTCTTATTGATTATAAGAATGTTTCTCCCTTCATTTCTAAGACTGCATTGAAAACGATTGGCCGACAACTCTGGTCACTTAGTGCTGAATTCATTCCTCTGGTTCTCTTTTCTCAACGTGTCTCAGTGGATGAGTAAAACAGCCTTGCAGCTTACTTGAGGCATTTCATGGAGAAATCTTCTGATGATCTGAAAGAAGAAAGGTGCATCCGCAGTACAAATGATCCTTCAGCACATCATAATGTGACATTAAAGGATTGTGTGACCTCGTCATCGCTGCTCTGCTTTAATGCTCTTCTGCTTCACACAAATTTTCTCATGACTGATGCTTCCACCTGGCAACAAACTCCATCCTTTCAGAAGGCAACAGAAGTGGTCTCTTCCTTGAAAGTTGTCAATGACTGTGCCGAGCGGGGAATTGCACTGGCGTCATCATTCAACTCATCTCTCACCAATTCAGAGGAGGAGAAGCAGTACTTGCTCCAAATTGTTGAACAGCATCGCAAAGAGTTTCCAGATGCAAAAATATCAACTGTGCTGAAGAGATTGCAACTTGAAGACCTTCAGGACTCAGAAAGCACAGACTAAAAAACTTTTAAAGTGTGTTTTTGAATGGCGTACTTAGAACTAAATACTCTGCAATACTGTTAGGTTAATGTGTCATGTAACTAGCATTAATTTACTGTTTGATTCCTGCTGTGTAATATAATTGTTCTTTGTATCTAAAACAGTATTTTCAACCTTGCAAAATGTTCATTTAATGCACCTGCCAAATACAATAAAACAGGAGATAACAAGTGCACTGAGGCAGTATTTATAGGAGCCCAAATGGTGTGAAATTCGGTATATACATGTTTTTAATCACAACGAACCAGAAAACTAAAATGCTCATGGAAAAAAATCAACTTTATTTTTTCCGTTATAAAGTGAGCCACCCTAATATATATATATATATATATCCATCCCTTTCTCAAACACTCTCCATCTTTCTCAACATCCCTCACTCCCTCAATCTCTCTCTCTTTCTTTCTATCTATTATTATAATGTCTGTGTATTCTATCGCTGATCTAACATATTTGTATTGTTTTAAAAACAGCTTATTACCAGCCAACAGAATCATGTGAATGTCAAGGTAATGTCAGGGTAATGTCAAGGTAATGTCAGGGTAATGTCAAGGTAATGTCAGGGTAATGTCAAGTTATGTCAGGGTAATGTCAGTTTCAACCGAACTCTAATGTGTAAGAATTTGCTTCAGTAATAGAAATGAGTTATAACGTGTATACATACAGAAATAGGTTAATGAATACATACATACATACATAGGTAGATGAATACATACATACATAGGTAGATGAATACATACAGACAGACATAGGTAGATGAATACATACATACAGACATAGAGACATAGGTAGATGAATACATACATACATTCATAGGTAGATGAATACATACATACATATGTAGATGAATACATATATACATAGGCAGATTAATACATACATACATAGGTAGATGAATAGATACAGACATAGGTAGATGAATAGTTACAGACATAGGTAGATGAATACATACATACAGACATAGGTAGATGAATACATACATACATAGGTAGATGAATACATACATACAGACATAGGTAGATGAATACATACATACATAGGTAGATGAATACATACATACATAGGTAGATGTATACATACATACATAGTTAGATGAATACATACATACAGACATAGGTAGATGAATACATTCATACATAGGTAGATGAATACATACATACATAGGCAGTTGAATACATACATACAGACATAGGTAGATGAATACATACATACAGACATAGAGACATAGGTAGATTAATACATACATACATAGGCAGTTGAATACATACATACATAGGTAGATGAATACATACATACATAGGCAGATTAATACATACATACATAGGTAGATGAATACATACATACATAGGTAGATGAATACATACATACATAGGTAGATGAATACATATATACAGACATAGGTAGATGAATACATTCAGACATAGAGACATAGGTAGATGAATACATACATACATACATAGATAGATGAATAGATACAGACATAGGTAGATGAATACATACATACATACATAGGTAGATGAATACATACATACATACATAGGTAGATTAATACATACATACATAGGAAGATGAATACATATATACAGACATAGGTAGATGAATACATATAAACAGACATAGGTAGATGAATACATACATACATACATGTGTAGATGAATACATACATACATACATGTGTAGATGAATACAGAACTGAAGACAAAAAATTGATAGATTTAACGTTAGATATTTTTAAAAAGGAATTGATATATTAGTACAAAAGACTAGAAATGGTTGCAAACAAAACCAGTCTATTAATGATTGGATAGATTAATTGATACGTTGACAATTGTCTACGTCCTAATCTATTTTTGCAGTCATTTGAATCGTTCCTTGTGTTAGTCATGTCAGAGGTGGGCGAATTTTTTGATCGTGGGCCACAAAAGATCCTTAACTATAACAGAGGCCCTAAGTGTTTATATCACATATAATGAGATGACGGTACCTAATTAAATTGTTCACATGACGGGAGCGTATCGCGGGCCGGATCAATCAGCCAAATGGGCTGGATCGATCAGCCAAATGGGCTGGATCAATCAGCCAATCAGCCAAATGGGCTTGATCAATCATTCAAATAGGCTGGATCAATCAGCCAATCAGCGAAATGGGCCGGATCAATCAGCCAAATGGGCTGGGTCAATCAGACAAATGGGCTGGATAAATCAGCCAATCAGCCAAATGGGCTGGATCGATCAGCCAAATGGGCTGGATCAATCAGCCAAATCGGTTGGATCAATCAGCCAATCAGCGAAATAGGCCGGATCAATCAGCCTAATGGGCTAGATCAATCTGAAAAGTGGGCTGGATCAATCAGCCAATTGGGCCATAATACATCAAGTTCAAAATTTGAAAACACAAACTAATGTTCTATTTTTGATTTCTATTTTAAGATGCTACAATTTCATATACAGATGAGAAGAACGTTTCCCCGTGTAAGTTCATTCATACAAGTATATTGATAATGTTCACCACTGCCGTGTGTTACTTCCTACAGAAATAATTAGTTGACAGTTGACAGTTAACAGTTGACAGTTAACAGTTGACAGTTAACAGTTGACAGTTAACAGTTGATAGTTAACAGTTAACAGTCGACAGTTGACAGTTGGCAGTTAACAGTTGACAGTTGACAGTTGACAGTTAACAGTTAACAGTTGACAGTTAAGAGTTAGCAGTTAACAGTTGACAGTTGACAGTTGAAGTTGCCAGTTGACAGTTGACAGTTAACAGTTGACAGTTAACAGTTGACAGTTGACAGTTTTTGTTTCTTGAAATAAAAAAGTTACAAGACTCCCAAAGTGTTGAAAAGTCTTTTGAAAATGTCGTTGTTAACAAAATTGTTAGACGCTTTGCAATCGAAATTAATTATACAACAATAAATTAAATGTAAACATTATAACATCATTCTTGTTCATTATGTCTACATTTTATTTCTCAGTTGATGTTAATAAAGAAAATTAATACAGTAATTAAAAATCACACATTAATGATTAAAGACAGAAGGTAATTAAAGTCATATATTGTAAGCAACTTGGGTATTTGTATACTTGACCACTCTCACGTTATATAGTGTAAGCAAGTTGGGTATTTGTAAACTTGACCACTCTCACGTTATATAGTGTAAGCAAGTTGGGTATTTGTAAACTTGACCACTCTCACGTTATATAGTGTAAGCAAGTTGGGTATTTGTAAACTTGACCACTCTCACGTTATATAGTGTAAGCAAGTTGGGTATTTGTATACTTGACCAATCTCAGGTCATATAGTGTAAGCAACTTGGGTTTTTGTATACTTCACCACTCTCAGGTTATATAGTGTAAGCAAGTTGGGTATTTGTAAACTTGACCACTCTCAGGTTATATAGTGTAAGCAAGTTGGGTATTTGTATACTTCACCACTCTCAGGTTATATAGTGTAAGCAACTTGGGTTTTTGTATACTTCACCACTCTCAGGTTATATAGTGTAAGCAAGTTGGGTATTTGTAAACTTGACCACTCTCAGGTTATATAGTGTAAGCAACTTGGGTATTTATATACTTGACCACTATCAGGTCATATAGTGTAAGCAAGTTGGGTATTTATATACTTGACCACTCTCGGGTCATATAGTGTAAGCAAGTTGAGTATTTATATACTTGACCACTATCAGGTCATATAGTGTAAGCAAGTTGGGTATTTGTAAACTTGACCACTATCAGGTTATATAGTTTAAGCAAGTTGGGTATTTGTAAACTTGACCACTCTCACGTTATATAGTGTAAGCAAGTTGGGTATTAATATACTTGACCACTATCAGGTCATATAGTGTAAGCAAGTTGGGTATTTATATACTTGACCACTATCAGGTTATATAGTGTAAGCAACTTGGGTTTTTGTATACTTCACCACTCTCAGGTTATATAGTGTAAGCAAGTTGGGTATTTGTAAACTTGACCACTATCAGGTTATATAGTGTAAGCAAGTTGGGTATTTGTAAACTTGACCACTCTCAGGTTATATAGTGTAAGCAACTTGGGTATTTATATACTTGACCACTATCAGGTCATATAGTGTAAGCAAGTTGGGTATTTGTATACTTGACCACTATCAGGTCATATAGTGTAAGCAAGTTGGGTATTTATATACTTGACCACTATCAGGTTATATAGTGTAAGCAACATGGGTATTTATATACTTGACCACTCTCAGGTCATATAGTGTAAGCAAGTTGGGTATTTATATACTTGACCACTATCAGGTCATATAGTGTAAGCAAGTTGGGTATTTGTATACTTGACCACTCTCAGGTTATATAGTGTAAGCAACTTGGGTATTTATATACTTGACCACTATCAGGTCATATAGTTTAAGCAAGTTGGGTATTTATATACTTGACCACTATCAAGTTCATTTAGTACTCACTGATGCCAGCTACAGACTTAGATTTGATCAGAGGCGTCTACTATATACATACACCATATAATGGCAGCTTCACTAGTCAGCCCCCCCCCTCCCAATATGCCTTCTTCAATGCCAGCACCCTACTTCAACACACAACCGTGTAGATGATGTCACTCCACCCTCCTTCCTGTGAGGATGAGATAGTTATGTCTTAGATCATATGAACTATGAATGAAACGTTTTTTATTGACCTTCTCTGTTTCAAAAACCAAGGGGCGTTGGCCACGGAGGCACTACAGGAGGACAACGCCCACGCTTCCCCAACTAATGTCAGGTCGCTAATTAAACTGAGTTGACCTGCGAACTTTCAGCAAGACTTGAACCAATGCCAAGTATCTTTGGGGACGTTTCTGTCGAGTCTTGAGCTCGTTCACCACGCCAGGTCATTTACCCATCCCCCTACTCCTCCCCCAAACCCCATTAATTTCTCTCTGAAAGGTTTAATGCACAGTCGAGAAAGATATTTTATGAGGGTAAATATTTGTAACAAACCAATTCATGTTATATCTAAAACTATAGATAGGTAATTTAATTGGTTGTGCCTACAACTATAGACACATAATTTAACTAGTTGTGTCTAAAACTATTGGTTTGTAATTCAACTAGTTGTGTATAGAACTATAGAGACATAATTCAACCAGGCCCGTAGCGTGCGGGGGGGGGCGGTAGGCCAAGTCCCCCTGCGTTTTGTCTGGCCCCCCTGCTTATTTGTTCTACTTATTAAAATGTATTACCTGCCCCCCCTGCTATTGCCTGACCCCTGCTGTAGAATGCCTGGCCTGGACAAAACAATGAGTAAATACTGAAAATCTCAGCCGGATACCTCTTTTAGTTTTTGAAATATTCACGTTCGAATATCGCGAAAATGTAAATGTCACGCGAACTCGAAACTACCCTTAAAAAATTTTAAAAATCATATCTCAGAAAGTTTTTGACCAAATGGCCTGAAATTTTCATGAATCCCTCAACTTTAAATGTATCACAAGCCCTAAAAATTTCAGGAAGATCTGAGGGGGTCGGGGAAACAATTGTCAAAAAACTGGTTGAGTAGACATGGAATGACCCTGTAACATTATACGTGTCAAATCACAAAATATACTCTAGTCACATCATACAAGATACTCAAGTCACATCACACAAGGTACTCAAGTCACATCACACAAGATACTCAAGTCACATCACACAAGGTACTCAAGTCACATCATACAAGGTACTCAAGTCACATCACACAAGGTACTCAAGTCACATCACACAAGGTACTCAAGTCACATCACACAAGGTACTCAAGTCACATCATACAAAATATTCATGACACATCATACAAGATACTCAAGTCACATCACACAAGATAATCAAGTCACATCATACAAGATAATCAAGTCACATCACAAAAGATACTCAAGTCACATCACACAAGACACTCAAGTCACATCACACAAGATACTCAAGTCGCATCACACAAGATACTCAAGTCACATCACACAAGATACTCAAGTCACATCACACAAGATACTCAAGTCGCATCACACAAGATACTCAAGTCACATCACACAAGATACTCAAGTCACATCACACAAGATACTCAAGTCACATCACACAAGATACTCAAGTCACATCACACAAGATACTCAAGTCACATCACACAAGATACTCAAGTCACATCACACAAGACACTCAAGAAGTGATTGGCCAGTGATCATTAGAACTGTCCATAGATTAGAAAATATCTAATTTGTGGAACTGGCTAACTTAATACACATCAATTATACAGTTAGCTTGTCGTAATTAATTAAATAAAACAACAATAACAAAATGAACGTTGTTAATGAGCCTGAACTATTTCCAGGTATGACCAAATAGATTCACAAATATTTCACGACTTGATTAGAAACATTAAGAAAATGTAAATGTGTTTTCTTGCTTTTCATTTAGATCAGACAAAAAAAAAGATTTTTGAATGTGTCATCAACAGGACATGAATGCTGGAGGTCGCCAGGTGCACATAAAAGTGTCAGCTGTCATTATTTATTAATTTGACTGGGATCACTGGCGCATAGCGTACTTCACCCCTACATCAACACTCGGGGGCCGCTCTATACTCACGTCATTGTAAATCTGGGTGGCATATTACCGTCCGAGGGCCATAAACGTCCTTTTTGCTGTATAATCCGGGCAACACACGGCTTCCCTTATACTAACGAAGTAATCCGGGCAACACACTGCTTCCCTTATACTAACAAAGTAATCCGGGCAACACACGGCTTCCCTTATACTAACAAAGTAATCCGGGCAACACACTGCTTCCCTTATACTAACAAAGTAATCCGGGCAACACACTGCTTCCCTTATACTAACAAAGTAATCCGGGCAACACACGGCTTCCCTTATACTAACAAAGTAATCCGGGCAACACACTGCTTCCCTTATACTAACAAAGTAATCCGGGCAACACACGGCTTCCCTTTTACTAACAAAGTAATCCGGGCAACACACGGCTTCCCTTATACTAACAAAGTAATCCGGGCAACACACTGCTTCCCTTATACTAACAAAGTAATCCGGGCAACACACGGCTTCCCTTATACTAACAAAGTAATCCGGGCAACACACTGCTTCCCTTATACTAACAAAGTAATCCGGGCAACACACTGCTTCCCTTATACTAACAAAGTAATCCGGGCAACACACTGCTTCCCTTATACTAACAAAGTAATCCGGGCAACACACGGCTTCCCTTATACTAACAAAGGAATTTCAGTACCATCGGTTCATTACGTTTTATAAAAAAACACTCCATTTATCTGCTCTTGTTCCGGCCCTTTTAACAACCCATTGTGGCCCGCGATTTAGAAAAAGCACCCACCTATCCCCCCCCCCTGATGTCAACAGTATATACTTACAGCAATGTCAGCATGGGTCACGCTGACCTGATGACAGGTTCAACATCCCCTTACCCCAGAGACTATTGCTGGCATTTTAATCAAGTCTTCATGACCTCACTGTGTCCACAGAGTATACAAATAGTGCACCAGATACAGATACAGTGGTTACAGGCAGTGAATCTTTATGTTAGGTATAGACGATGACGTCGTTACAAGAAATTTCCTCAAGTTATATATAAGTTAGACTTGACTTAATGTACCAACAGTTAAGTAGTTTACTTGGAAACACAAATACATTGAAGTAAATTAAAAACAAGTCTCATGAATGTTTCTACGTCAAAAACATTGATCAGTACCTGCGCATTTTAAAATAAAGGGAAACAATTATTTGGGGGAACATTTCTGATGAGGGTAAAAAAAACGTCGAAATGTATTTATGTTTGTTGAATGCGTAATCAAGATGACAATAGTACATAAAAAAAGCATTTACTTCAGAGACCATTCAGTGAATTAACCTAAAATAAAGAAGTAAATAAAGTCAGTTTAACAAATACAGGTCGACCTATAAAATGTTTTAAGTAGGCTTAAGAAATAATGACGCAAACATTACACTTTTGGCTGATTTAAAGTTGGCAAACACCAAAAAAAAAATATTGTTGTTCAAATGTGAGAGCAAAAAGATGCTCATATTTACCTGTTTACTCAGCATCCACACACATACACACACACACACACACACACACTCAGATACAGGTTCAACTTGACCCCATTCTCCCCCTACATCTATCACTGACAAACAACTCTTCGTGTACATCCGCTACAGGTAAATACGAGCTTAAGAAATTTCGTGTAAACATCATCCCTTAATTTCGTTTTTTTTGTCACTATCCACCATTATTTCTCTTCTAAAGTCGAGGATACGAACTTTCGGTGACTGCAGTTGCAGTTCTATAAAGCATAGACACAGACTCGGGTCAATTTTAGTTCGTTTCTTAGGAAGACAGAGTAAGAAGTGATTTACTGGATCTTTCAAGTATTTAGCAAGGGCAGATAAACGCCATGATCTCACAGTGAGTGCTTGTTTTTTGTTAAAAATTCACGTCTGGATGCTTGTGTATTATTTCATTGTTTTTTCCCCGCAAGTTGTGTTTTTAAGATCACAAGCGCAAATAAACATATTTCTGTTAATATATTTTTTTATAAGTATGAATAAGGTTCGTAGATAAGCGTGGGTGGTAATGGTTTACCATCCTAGATGTATTAAATTTTATTAGTTCAGTCTAATGAAGTCACCCAATCTTTTAAGTTTAGTAATAATTATTTATATAATTATTTTTATGATATAATGAATTATGTTTTTACTTTTCATTGCATTTTTTATAAAATCTTTCTAAAACGTTCCAATTCTACATTATTTTAATTCATGGACTTGAAATCATTATAATCGTGCTTTGCCCAGCAGAAACTAAATGTGCGCCCAATTTGAGTAAAATAGAAAAGGTTCAAAAGACTGTAACAAGCTTTGAGAACAACCTACCTCCGCATACACATAACATGAAACCAAATAAAACTTGTGTACAAATTTGTGTTATTGTTTATAATTGTGTACAAATTTGTGTTATTATTTATAATTGTGTAGGATAAAAAGAAAGTTACTCTAAGATGCACGGCGTTACCCATGTGTTTGAAAATAGAATAAGTTATACCAATTTTTTTTTATATTTCAATAAAATGACCTTATAGTTGTTAACATTCAATTATGTGTTATAAGATGGAATGTTTAGATAAAGCATGTAATGTTGGTTTAATCCAGAGTTATAAGATCGAATGTTTAGATGAAGCATGTAATGTTGGTTTAATCCAGAGTTATAAGATCGAATGTTTAGATAAAGCATGTAATGTTGGTTTAATCCAGAGATATAAGATCGAATGTTTAGATAAAGCATGTAATGTTGGTTTAATCCAGAGATATAAGATCGAATGTTTAGATAAAGCATGTAATGTTGGTTTAATCCAGAGTTATAAGATCGAATGTTTAGATAAAGCATGTAATGTTGGTTTAATCCAGAGATATAAGATCGAATGTTTAGATAAAGCATGTAATGTTGGTTTAATCCAGAGTTATAAGATCGAATGTTTAGATAAAGCATGTAATGTTGGTTTAATCCAGAGTTATAAGATCGAATGTTTAGATAAAGCATGTAATGTTGGTTTAATCCAGAGTTATAAGATGGAATGTTTAGATAAAGCATGTAATGTTGGTTTAATCCAGAGTTATAAGATCGAATGTTTAGATAAAGCATGTAATGTTGGTTTAATCCAGAGATATAAGATGGAATGTTTAGATAAAGCATGTCATGTTGGTTTAATCCAGAGTTATAAGATCGAATGTTTAGATAAAGCATGTAATGTTGGTTTAATCCAGAGTTATAAGATCGAATGTTTAGATAAAGCATGTAATGTTGGTTTAATCCAGAGTTATAAGATCGAATGTTTAGATAAAGCATGTAATGTTGGTTTAATCCAGAGTTATAAGATGGGATGTTTAGATAAAGCATGTAATGTTGGTTTAATCCAGAGTTATAAGATCGAATGTTTAGATAAAGCATGTAATGTTGGTTTAATCCAGATTAGAATGTGTCATTTAATTGAACTGTGAAAATTGTTTGTATCATCCAGAGTTATCTTGTCCTGCTCTCTACTAGTAGCATTGGTTCATGGTTACCCAAGTTATGCCGATAGTATCCCCAACGGCCACTTAGTGACCAACCCTAATGCACCAACTGAAAGCTGGCCAGGAGTTGGTCACAGAAATAGCCAAGGAGGTGGACGGCTGAATCCTTTCGGCGATGCTTTCCGCAGAGCTGGTTATCAGGTATATATTTATGAAGAAAACACTTTGTTAGCAGATCAAACATAGAACAAAACTGTAAATACCTTATTAGTAGATCAGAAGATGGAACAAAGCAATAGACAACTTATAAGTGGGTCACAAGTCTGAATAAAGCAATTGATGTCTTGTTAGTTAATCAATAGACGAAATTGTACAGTAGACATCAATGTACACCTAGTCAGTAGATGGGACCTTTTGGTGCTCATAAAATAAGACAGTGTGTTCACATTACGCAATGTTTACCATTTATTTTAATTTTAAAAATTGATAAGAAAATTAGCATAACGTTGTTTACGTGCTCAAAGTTAGCCACGTTTCAATGGAATTGTATTACATTAGCTGGTAAACAAAATATACATTAACTAACATAGATATCTAAGAGTTTGTGTATATTATAGATCATTAGCTGGTAAACAAAATATACATTAACTAACATAGATATCTAAGAATTTGTGTATATTATAGACCATTAGCTGGTAAACAAAATATACATTAACTAACATAGATATCTAAGAGTTTGTGTATATTATAGATCATTAGCTGGTAAACAAAATATACATTAACTAACATAGATATCTAAGAATTTGTGTATATTATAGATCATTAGCTGGTAAACAAAATATACATTAACTAACATAGATATCTAAGAATTTGTGTATATTATAGATCATTAGCTGGTAAACTAAATAAATTATATTGTAAACTGCATTTAAAAAAAATTATTTCTCTGATTAGTATCAGTTAATAGTTATCAATATCTGCAGTTTAAAACCGTCTGTACTCCCTGTAAATGTATTTAAATTCCAACTCAAAATAGTAAAAATTAAACTGAATTATTGATTTATTTCTAAATACCGATTGATTTAAAAGCAATGATCGATCCTTAATCTATTATTTTCTCAAAAAAAAATAATGATTAAAACATTTTTTTTAAATTAGGACATTTTTGACTCGGTCAGTCCTACATATGTTTTTATTGTTATTCTTTCTATAATGATACGATACATAGCACATGTAAATAGTTATTAGATGCTTATGGGGGAAATGTTAATTATATAAATGAATAAAAAACAAGTTATTGATTCTATCTCAAATTTCTTCCCAATTAAAAAGCGGAAGTAAAAGCTAAGATGACAGCATTCTTATTTGATTGACATGCCTTTAGGCAATCTCACCGACTGATCGCTTGGGAAATTCTGGCAAAATAATCCAGATTATAATTAATAATTACTGTCTGTGATATTTCGCACTTTAAATGACGTTTTAAAAAATCAAACATAGAATTAATTAAATGGTAAATTATCTTCAGACCATATTACTTTCATTACCCTAGACAGCATACTGCAAGTGTATGCAAGTATTGTTCTAAACTTTCATTACCCTAGACAGCATACTGCTAGTGTGTGCAAGTATTGTTCTAAACTTTCATTACCCTAGACAGCATACTGCTAGTGAGTGCAAGTATTGTTCTAAACTTTCATTACCCTAGACAGCATACTGCAAGTGTATGCAAGTATTGTTCTAAACTTTCATTACCCTAGACAGCATACTGCAGGTGTGTGCAAGTATTGTTCTAAACTTTCATTACCCTAGACAGCATACTGCAAGTGTGTGCAAGTATTGTTCTAAACTTTCATTACCCTAGACAGCATACTGCTAGTGAGTGCAAGTATTGTTCTAAACTTTCATTACCCTAGACAGCATACTGCAGGTGTGTGCAAGTATTGTTCTAAACTTTCATTACCCTAGACAGCATACTGCAAGTGTGTGCAAGTATTGTTCTAAACTTTCATTACCCTAGACTGCATACTACTAGTGAGTGCAAGTATTGTTCTAAACTTTCATTACCCTAGACAGCATACTGCAAGTGAGTGCAAGTATTGTTCTAAACTTTCATTACCCTAGACAGCATACTGCTAGTGAGTGCAAGTATTGTTCTGAACAGCTCACACGTGAACTCATAATTTACTCCGCTACCACACTTAGGCCACAAGATTGTCTCTATAGCCTATCACGGTGACCCTCTGGCCTGACCCGGACAGCAAGATTTGCTGAATTCAGCCCGCGACTCGGCTCAGAGTGAAGCACAGCACTAGACTTTTATGACGTGTACATGTACTTTTTATTAATTCATGTCAAATCTCCTTTAATCTGCTCTTGTCCAGTCCGTCGGTAAAATTTTCAAACCCCATGTAGCCCGCAATTCAGAAAGTTCGCCTACCACTGTTCTATATTGTTGGTCATTATTTTTATGCTAATATATTCATAATTATTCAAGTCATTAGCTCTATAGCAGTGGCACCTAGACCCCCCGGGCCGTGGACTGGTACTGGCCGCCCAAGAAACATTTCTTTATTTAATTTTTATTTACTTTCCACGGGATATAATCATTGCCCTCTTCCATCGGGCCGCAGTGTAATTAACGAACGTTGACCTAGAAAAAGGTTGGGGACCATCGGGCCGCAGTGTAATTGACGAACGTTGACCGAGAAAAAGGTTGGGGACCATCGGGCCGCAGTGTAATTGACGAACGTTGACCGAGAAAAAGGTTGGGGACCATCGGGCCGCAGTGTAATTAACGAACGTTGACCTAGAAAAAGGTTGGGGACCATCGGGCCGCAGTGTAATTGACGAACGTTGACCGAGAAAAAGGTTGGGGACCATCGGGCCGCAGTGTAATTGACGAACGTTGACCGAGAAAAAGGTTGGGGACCATCGGGCCGCAGTGTAATTAACGAACGTTGACCTAGAAAAAGGTTGGGGACCATCGGGCCGCAGTGTAATTGACGAACGTTGACCGAGAAAAAGGATGGGGACCATCGGGCCGCAGTGTAATTGACGAACGTTGACCGATAAAAAAATTGGGGACCACTGATCTATATGAAGCCTGTACTTCATTTTTACTCCAGAAGTAAATATTGAAATGAACACATTGGCTCTGTGGTCACCGATGACAATAGCTTGATTTTCAGATTTCAAGTCTCAACGTGTTACGAAACAGGTTCATTGTGATTGAACATTTAAATATAACATTTTCTTTATATGTCTACAACAGTGGACTACAGCATTGTGCCAGCAGGATTCGGACAATGATGGACTTACCAATGGACAGGAACTAGGTGACCCCTATTGCACCTGGACACCGGGAAGTACACCAAGCAGCAGTAACGTCACACATCCAGGTCAGATGTAATAAATGTCCTGGAACATTATTGTACACAAGTCAAAGTTGTACTACTAGATAAATTGTAAAAGTAAAGAAAAAAATAGATTATTACATGCTAATCAAGCTAATTCGAGGTGTTACTACTTTATAAAATGTACATGTAGAGATAGAAACGTTTTAATAATAATAATCAAGCCTTATTGTATACAATTCAAATTTCATATTACTATATCAGAATATACTTGTACAAAAGTAAAAAAAAAAAAAAATTTGAAAAGTCAGACAATTGTATCCAATGACAGGACAGGAAATGTTCTAGTTAAAAGAAATTAAATTGAGAATTTTACCTGAAAAATGAGTACCCACATACAAAAAATCAGGCCATTGTAATGTTATTATGTATTAATGTTATTACGTATTAATGTTATTATGTATTAATGTTATTATGTATTTTTTATTCTACAGGTGTTCGAAATAGACGCTCACGATCATAACTGAGGAAAGAAAAACTTATATCACATTTATAGAGAAAAATGATATTGTTATATAGTTTAATACAAACCAATAATGCTGTGTGTATATTCTGAATGTAGTACATTAATAAGCTACCTGTTAGACTCTGCAAATATCTTACTGTTATAAAAAAAACTTTAATCATTTATTTGTTAAAATAAATTTTAATTACGTTTTATTAATATATATTGTTTTAATAAATATTTATAATTAACATTTTTCATATCTTTCAACGTCTTCGTTTCATTTTATCTTAGCGAGTAAAAGACATTGCATACTTTATGGATACATTTCAAAGTGTAACAGTTTCATTGTAAAATAAATCAATATTATTTATTCAATTCAATGCTTAAAATGGTTGTATACTGAATCCTCTATTCATCTAATGAAAGAGATTTGCTGCTAGAACATTTTTTACAAGTCCCTGAAAGGACAAGATGTTTATCTCCTAGATCCTATAAACTAAATCTGTGACGCTCTCTTTTGTGTCATACGTTCATCAGCACCACGGCTGATAGAGCTATGGAGGAATCACGGGGAGTCAATCATAGGTGACTTGGATTCCCAGCCACCCAGTCATCCAGCCACCCAGTCACTCAGCCATCAAGTGACCAAGTCATCCAGCCAACCAGTCACTCAGCCATCCAGTGACCAAGTCATCCAGCCACCCAGCCACCCAGTGACAAAGTCATCCAGCCACCCAGTCATTCAGCCACCCAGTGACCCAGTCATCCAGCCACACAGTCACCCAGCCACCCAATGACCAAGTCATCCAGCCACCCAGTCACCCAGCCACCCATTGACCAGGTCATCCAGCCACCCAGTCATTCAGCCACCCAGAGACCCAGTCATCCAGCCACACAGTCACCCAGCCACCCAATGACCAAGTCATCCAGCCACCCAGTCACCCAGCCACCCAGTGACCAAGTCATCCAGCCACCAAGTCACTCAGCCACCCAGCCACCCAGTTACCAAGTCACCCAGCCACCTAGTCACTCAGCCATCCAGTGACCATGTCATCCAGCCACCCAGTCACCCAGCCACCCAGTGACCAAGTCATCCTACCACCCAGTCACTCAGTCATCCAGTGACCAAGTCATCCAGCCACCCAGTCACACAAGCAACCAGTGACCAAGTCATCCAGCTACCCAGTCACCCAGTCACATGGTCATCCATTTACCCAGCCACCCATTTACCTAGTGACCAAGTCACCCAGCCACCCAGTCACCCAGCCACCCAGTCATCCAGTCACCCAGCCACCCAGTCACCCGTTTACCCAGTGACCAAGTCATCCAGTCACCAAGTCATCCAGCCACCAAGTCATCCAGTCACCCAGCCACCCAGTTATCCATTTACCCAGTCACCCGTTTACCCAGTGACCAAGTCATCCAGTCACCAAGTCATCCAGCCACCAAGTCATCCAGCTTAGTTTAGTTTAGCTCTGTAAATCTCTTATGTGGTAAAAGGTGACCATGGATTAAATAAGGCAGCCATATCAAGATTATTAATTCTAAAGAACTCAAAGAGGACGGGTGGTCGATAGTGCGGTGTAGAGCGCTCGACTTTCGACCGGAGGGTCCCGGGTTTGAATCTCAGTGAGACGCTATGGATTTGTTCAGGTCCTGGTGAATGCCCCCAATTCACTCAGCTTTTAATGGGCACCTGATTTCATGTCTGTGGAGTAAAGATGGCTAGGCAACATTATCTCACCATATGCCTAGGTTACTGAAACAGATAAATACTACACCTCATCCGCCCCGACGAGCCCTTGGGGGCTTAAGGAAATTTTACTTTTTTTATCAGAGGGCCACTTTAGTTAGTTACACTACTGCAGAGCAATGGGCCATAACCTCTTGTGAAATATCTGCGTCGTCCTTATAAGGCTTGTGTGTAACCTGAAACACGTGATGTCCAAGTTTAGTAACGGCGCCATATCTAAGACACACACCCTTCCCCCATTCCCCGCTTGACACGAAAGAGTCGGCAACTCCGCAGTCACTTATTATAAGCAGCAGTAAATAATAATACAAAGTTTTAACAAATTAAATGGAATTTTCGTTGTATCATCGACATCTTTTCTTTATTCTATTTACGCTACAAACTAATTACCCTAACTATTGCCATAATTTGAACATCACCTAGTAACTGCCCTTCACCCCCCCCCCCCCCGCACCTGTCACTGGTTACTAGACTAGTTGTAATTCCCGGCATTGCTCGGAGTTTGTAGGTGCCATGTGATACCCTTCACTAATCATTTCAAACGATTTTACTTACAACTTATGTTGTATATACCCCTATGTGATATAACACAACCTTTAATTCCAACAAAAATCGAAGATAGTTGGGAAAAAGAATTAATGCATAAACTGTTCACAGAAGTCTAAAACCACATTTTAATTAATATAATTCAACCAGTATATGAAGGCATGCACAAATTAATGTACAGAAATGCGTGCTGCATATAGGAGTTAAAATAATGTATCCATGAAGCGATATTAGAAAATGCCAGTGCAATGTTCCTTACACACACACACACACACACACACACACACACACACACATAGTCCTGGTAATTGTAGGTTTGGTATTGTTGAACAGTCACCATGTAACAGAGTATGATAGTCCAGGATCATCACTAGATAAAAAAAATCAGTTAAATACTTATATTCTTTACAATGGAACAACAAATACGGCGATAATATCGATCGCCATTTCATATTTGTATAACTGATAAATTTTACATTTGTATAACTGATAAAATATTATATTTGTATAACTGATGAAATATTACATTTGTATATTTCATGAAATATTACATTTGTATAACTCACGAAATATTACATTTGTATAACTCATGAAATATCACATTTGTATAACTCATGAAATATTACATTTGTATAACTCATGAAATATTACATTTGCACAATTCATGAAATATATTACATTTGTATAAATCATGAAATATTACATTTGTATAACTTAATTATTTGGCTACTTCATACACATTCAGACCCAGAGATTATTACATTATCTCTGGCTACTAGTGGAAATAGGTAGGGCTCAGGTAATCTCCTAGTTTTCTGATCCATGACCGACCAAGTAGTCCAACTACATGTGCATGATTGTACTAGGAATGCATACAGTTCATTAGTTTTCGCGATAAATATTTTGGAGATGTCTGTTGATAATCTCTAGTGAATTAAGTTGTCAACATTACTGGAGGCAGACTCTATAGACACAGACTACATTACTGGAGGCAGACTCTACAGACATAGACTACATTACTGGAAGCAGACTCTACAGACATAGAATACATTACTCGAGGCAGACTCTATAGACATAGACTACATTACTGGAGGCAGACTCTACAGACATAGACTACATTGCGGTAAGACAGTCTAATATTAATAAATACAACGAAAAACATGAACTAAGTCAGCCGTTTTTCATTATAATTTAAAAATAATGTTTTGTTATTTTCGATGTAGGCCGTAGTTATAGTTATTTATAAGAATTTATATTTTAATGTTTCCTATTACTTTCTGTAAATCTTGCAGGATATATTTCTTATCCTATTGTTATTTAGAATTGTGAAGTTGTATTTATTTCTATTGTCTCGTACTCTTCGTTTTCTGGCGCGATTCCTGATTCATTACAGTTGGCATAAAGTAAATCTGACTGTCTGATAATATCTTGTTGATTTACATACTCATTTGTTTGTTCATCTGAAATAATATGAATTGTACAAAATAAATAAAGTATGTTTCTTGGTTTCGTATAATTTATACATTCTATAATTTACAATTATAAAGTTATATGAACAGAAATATTACAAACTTACCATTATGTACGTTCGATGATGGAAGTTTTCTGTATTCATTTTTTGGACGATTTTCGGAATGGGAACCTTGGTTAGTTTGATCAACACCTGGACTAGAATCTGTTATTGGGTCGTCTTGAATTTTACTTGGACTTGATTCTTCACGCCTGCAGTGAAAGTATTTAATTTATATTTCTAATCAATTTAATAAAATAGAAAATTAATGGGGACTTGTTAATTATGTTAAAATTGCAAATATGTATATAATATGATTGAATAACAAACATTTTTTAAAATAAAAATCAATTCAATATCATGTTTCTATCTGATAGAAAGTAGAATCCACAAGAAATGATTTTATTTTTCTCTTACATAGTCAAGTGATTTCTATTTCTTTCATTCCTCATACATAAAAAAATTATGGCTGCGACTGTGGCTAGAGCGGCAGTCCATCCAACTGCGGCAACAGCAATCAGCCAAATTGCTGGGGAGTCTGAGCTTGAGACATCTTTCCTTACATTAACTGTAAATATAAATAATTCTATTAATGAGTCTTGCCTTTAAAACGAACTTTGCTAACGAGAATTATTAGTTTGCACATATTCATCAAACTAGTTCTAAACTTGTTGATGAGAAGTAAAGGATATAGCATCATTAGTTTATCTCTACCATCATTAGTTTATCATTACTCTACCATCATTAGTTTGTCATTACTATACCATCATTAGTTTATCATTACTCTACCATCATTAGTTTCTCATTACTCTACCATCATTAGTTTGTCATTACTATACCATCATTAGTTTATCATTACTCTACCATCATTAGTTTATCATTACTCTACCATCATTAGTTTATCATTACTCAGGTCCACATACTATTGTATAGATAATATTTCATGTTGTTCATTTAATTCCATGTAATGCATTTCAAACCGTAAATATTTCCCATTCTCTCTAATTTTAAAGGTATTGATATAGGCCTATAATATCTACAGATTGTTTCATAAATGATTTAATGTTGTACAAATTATTTCATATACAATATTTCAGAAATCGCATGTTAACCAATCAATGCTTGTTCATACTGTATTCTATTTCATTAACTATTTATATTGTACTTAATATTGTATACATTTGTAACACATTTTCCTACAGCGCAGAGTTGTGAACTAGTGCCCGACACTTGCTAGGATGTCAGTATTAGTAATACTTAGGTGAATACTAAGTTACTACTCACGTAGTAGACAGGACACAGTAGTGTCGTCATAGTAACGGTCACTTTGACAAACACATGTATTGTTGTTACATTTCATTGGCTGGTCGCATTGTGAATCTAGCATGCAATTGTCCCCATACATTCCCTCTGTGGAGAACATAGAATGTTGGTTATATCACAATACATTTGTGTCAAACATATTATTAAACAAGGTCATTCTATATTGTTTTAATTTAGAATCACCTGTGTTAAAATACTTTTATTCTTAGTTAAGATAAATGGTTTACAAAATGTCCACAATTATGTCCAATTTGGTGTGTAATAGAAATACAATAATAAATGAGAAATTAGACTTATAAGCTTAACATTTCCATTCAATAAAAATAAAAACACAAATAAACACTTAGTTTGTTTATATTTGTAATTCATTAATTTTAAACTATGGGATCATCTTCAAGTAATTTAATGTGCCTATATTCTAAAGGATAAATGATAGAAACTAGAAGGATAGGTTTTATTTTAGCCAGTCTATTGTATCAATAGCTTTGCATCATAGCATGAAAGATCACAGATGACGATCTGAAGATTTTACTTACTTGTTGTGAATGTATTCACTGACTGTACATATTTACTGGGATAATAGTTATCAGCAAATAAGATGGTCGTAATGTTAAAATAGTAGAGCATGTTTGATTTAAGTCCTTTGATAGAAATCTCCTGTATATTAGTCGTTAGTAGTTTATAGTGGTTCTGTAACTGTCAGACCATGTAACGTTATAAACGACAGATGAAACCCTTTCATTAGTTGTCCATTTCATTTCTGCAGAGTTCTTCTTGACAATGGAATCATTGGTTAGAGATGCATTTAGATCTGAGTCTAACACAAAATAAAACAAATACAAGTATTGGATAAATCTTCATACAAGTATTGGATAATCTTCGAATAAGTATTGCATAATCTTCATACAAGTATTGGAAAATCTGCTTACAAGTATTGGATTATCTAATAATTTAACATAATAGATAAATGACATATATATTTTAACCCT
This sequence comes from Bulinus truncatus, assembly GCA_021962125.1. Lineage (NCBI taxonomy): Eukaryota > Metazoa > Mollusca > Gastropoda > Planorbidae > Bulinus > Bulinus truncatus. Next base: position 87,143 of record JAGDYQ010000196.1, read on the forward strand.
ATCTCCTCCAATATTATTTTATAAATAGTCTACGCATGGCTTTAAAATCCTATCCAGGTACAAATAGGTGGGTTCACTAGAACATTTTCTTTCTATTAGGTGTTATGACAAATTATAAGGTCTTATATCCCCCGAGTGCAGCCTTGAACATCGCGTGTGTTTCAATAATACTAACAAACTAGATCAGGGGTGGGCAAACATTTAAAAGACGCAGGCCACAATAGGTTCAAAAAACGGCCGGACTAAGAGCAGATAGATAGAATGGTAATATAAAGTTCTACACATTAAATAAAAGGAAACGAATCGTCCCAGGTGATATTCAGATGGAATATTTCAATTCATTGTGAAAGTTATCTCTGTGTCTCCTATAGTGCATCCAAGGTAATTGCACTATCGGTTTTGGTGGGGATAAAAGTTGTGTGCTATAAAAACCGCCAAATAGTAGTCTAATAGGATCTAAGAGTCCAACATGCCATCCTTATATGGACATCACGGATACTATTTAAGCATCAGAATTCACTCATGAGAGCAACTGACCGGACAGGGCCCGAGGGCCGCAGTTCGCCCATGTATCAGTCAAACGTTGGTATCAAACTTAAATATATCAGTCAAACGTTGGTATCAAACTTAAATATATCAGTCAAACGTTGGTATCAAACTTAAATATATCAGTCAAACGTTGGTATCAAACTTAAATATATCAGTCAAACGTTGGTATCAAACTTAAATATATCAGTCAAACGTTGGTGTCAAACTTAAATATATCAGTCAAACGTTGGTATCAAACTTAAATATATCAGTCAAACGTTGGTGTCAAACTTAAATATATCAGTCAAACGTTGGTGTCAAACTGAAATATATCAGTCAAACGTCGGTTTCAAACTTAAATATATCAGTCAAACGTTGGTGTCAAACTGAAATATATCAGTCAAACGTCGGTTTCAAACTTAAATATATCAGTCAAACGTTGGTGTCAAACTGAAATATATCAGTCAAACGTTGGTGTCAAACTGAAATATATCAGTCAAACGTCGGTTTCAAACTTAAATATATCAGTCAAACGTTGGTGTCAAACTGAAATATATCAGTCAAACGTTGGTGTCAAACTGAAATATATCAGTCAAACGTCGGTTTCAAACTTAAATCTGTCTTTAAAAAACCTCATAAATTAATTTACTAGATGTCACATAATTATATCTCTAATTAGATAAAACTGAAAGACATTTAACTGTGTTTATATCTCGATTATTTCCCAACGGGATTCAAGTCATAATGAATCAACCTACCAGAATAACATTGTCCATAAACGCTGTAAGTACTGCTAGGGCAGAGGCATCTGTAAGTATAGACCACATCTGCCCTGCACACCAACCAAGAGTCACACACTTCAGAAGATGCACAGGTAGAGCCGTGTGATAACCCTGTACGAGATGAACAAAATAGACAGAATTGTTCAACAATAATAAAAGTAAAGACACGACTAGTGTTAACCACACAATTTTAAAAAATGTTTTCTTCATTTCAATGCAAGAGTAAAAAAAAAAACTGGATACATAAAAGGTCGGGGTGGGGGTTGGGGGGGGGGTCAGGTCAGTGGTCTTACGTTGAAATCTTTGCATCGTAACTAATGTATTTATTTGAACTTACTACTTCTGCAAATGTCGGATGTATGGTCATAGTACTGAGTTGTCAAACAGCTGCATGTGCCCCCATAACAGACGAGCCCATTGATGCATTTCACAGAACTGCTGCAAGAATACCCATGAGTGCCAACTAAATATACGGAGAAAAAAATAAACTAATAATATACTAGCGTAGTAACGATGAAACAGTTTAACAAATGAAATAGCTTAACTGATAAAACAGCTTAACAGATGAAACAGTTTAACAGATGGAGCAGCTTAACTGATGAAACAGTTTAACAGATAAAACAGTTTAACTGATAAAACAGAGTAGGCCTAGTTGATAAAATTGCGAAATTGATAAAACAACTTAATGTCCCATATTTTTTCCGCGGTTTTCGAAAGTCTCAATGGGCCTAAACACAGTAAATCAGTAAATAAAAATATTGCACCAGTCATGACTCATAACAGTTACAATGCTGTGTGAATGTTTCTTTGTCCAGCTGTTCACTGTAATCAATGTATGTTATTTACTACCATAATAAGTCCTACTTATACCACAAGGCGTTCCCAAATTCCAAAAAAAAAAACTCAAAATATTCAGAGATTTAAACTCGAGGTGCATTCTTTTTTAGTCGGACGGCTTAGTCATTGATAGTATGAAGTTTTCATGTAAAGTATTTTTATAGTTCTTGTTAAAAAAAAATGTTAGACCCTTCGGAAATGAATTAGGTTGTAAATAATTATGAAGAATTTAATCTGGCTGTGTCTCAATGATAACTTACCAGTATTTTCATTATTTTTTAAACTAATGTTGGATATATTATCAACTAATACAGAAATGATCAACTAATACAGAAGTTATCAACTAATACAGAAATTATCAACTAATACAGAAGTTATCAACTAATACAGAAATTATCAACTAATACAGAAGTTATCAACTAATACAGAAATTGTCAACTAATACAGAAGTTATCAACTAATACAGAAATTGTCAACTAATACAGAAGTTATCAACTAATACAGAAATTATCAACTAATACAGAAGTTATCAACTAATACAGAAATTATCAACTAATACAGAAGTTATCAACTAATACAGAAGTACGACTGAATGTGGGCCTTAAGATTAAAGTCGAAAAATCAACGCAACCATTTTCTTAAAATAAACTTTTTATTTTTATTAACTGACCAATCTCGTAAGATGCATTGAAACCTCTTTTAGATCTACTTCCGTCAGTAGTGAAACGTATCAACAAAAAATTGCTGGAAGACATCAGAGACTCAGTGACATTCATAACACCTGTATAATTCCTTAGCAATGGTGACAATGTATTCCGTCCATTGTACAATATAACATAGTCATAATTTGCCTCAACCTCTACGTGTATCCTGAAGATGATAAGATAGTGAAATAGTAATAAAATAGATTTTAATTAATAAAACAAATTTATTTTACTCTGTTTTTTTTTCCCGACATAAAGTACATAAATACTTATCATAATTTACAGCTTTAAGGTGTGATTTCTATTAATGAACATATATTCCCAAAATAATCCTATATATTCGTAATAACCCATATAATGTTTAAAATGTTCTTTCAACTTGTAAAACAAGTTTTATTTCAAATCATTTGAAAACTTAATTACTTTAAAATGACTTTGAATCCTGCCCTGCCAAATATTAGCCAAGAAACGGTTGTATCGTCATAATAGCCTATAGGATACCCGGGGCTTGCTATATATCCAGAAGTTTCTTTTAACTCAGAGTTTGGACCTTTTGAGAAGAAATAAAACCAATACATATTTCTACTAAATAGTAATGCAATTAATATTTAGAAAATTAATAATTCGAGCGTAATAATTATATTACAATGATTTATTCGCGATAAGACACTTTCCGTTTTATCATTTTTTAATCTAAGAAATCATCAGAAAATATTTTTACCTGCCGCACAACGTTAGTAACAATTTAATATACAAACATATACAAACATATACAAACATATACAAACATAAGTCTTCAAAATATAAACACTGTAGCAAAAAAATAACTATCTTTTGGAGAGAATTGTCCAATCAGCTGTATTGGTTGAAACATGATTTACGCTAGACTTTAACACATTACTACAATGAAAATACATTACCTCTGACGTAATAGATAGCCCTAAATCCTTTGAAATTGTCGAATGTACCTCTGTAGTTGACTGTCAATATGTTGAGCAGCGATGCGTACAACCTAGGAACACTGTCCTGCTTGATGCACAATTTGTCGAGTTGGTTATTAGAGTTTTCAACTACCTCCACGTAATTGTTGTTATAGTAATTTATGTCCAGATCAATTTCCAGAATCCTTTAGAACAGAATACTTTAGAAATATTACTTTTTATGATACAAAAGATACAATTGTGTACATTTAGACCGTATTAATCAATCTTCTTCGAAATGTTGACATTCGTCATTAATATTGTAAAGAGCTTTACCAATTAATGCATAAAATCGTCTTTACATTGGAAGTGAAGGACAATTTGAAAAATTGGAACTCAAAAAGATCATACAAATTACGTTTACATTATCAACATCTGTGATAAGAGCACAGAGAGGTAGCGAGGAAAGAGAAAAAATTGAGTACTAACAAATTAAGTTGAGGTTTACAAAATAAAGTGAATGCAGATTATATTTTCTGAATTAATTATTACTATTTCACAATTTAATTTTATGAAATTTTGTTTTAAGTAAAGTTGATTTTTAAAAATAGAACACAGTTTATAAAGTAGTTCAAATATAGGAAATTACAAAAATATATTACACCAAAGTAATGTACGTTCCTTGAGATCCAACAATAGTCCACGTGTTTAAAGAACCAGCTAATATATTTTTGTGGCTGACTATGTAGCCACAATCTCCTTGCCTGTTTTTAATGGTTCCATTTCCTGTAATAATTACATACAGAACATTTTGAAAACTGAGTTTATGGATATATTTAAAACACAAAGTATTACCTTTATTTGTAAACTAGCTAATATACAAACGTAACTACCTATAAATACTGATAAATACATGCACACATAAATACACACATACATACATACATATATACAAACATACATACTAATAAACATTCATAAATACATACATATTACACAAATACCTACACACATACATACACACATACCCGCATGCATACACACATACATAAAAACATTATACATACATACATACATACATACATGTATACATACATACATACATACATACATACATACATACATACATACATACATACATACATACATACATACATACATACATACATACATACATACATACATACATACATACATACATACATACATACATACATACATACATACATTAGGGTGCATCACCACAATAGAGGAAAAAATTGATTGTTTGTTTTTGAGCTGTCTATGTTTCTAATTTGTTCTAATATCATTAATAATAACTTGTGTAAAATATTTTTCAAATCAGAGTTGATTTAGAGGTCCCCCCTCCCCCCCCCCCGCCCAAGAAATCACAAAACATGTAAAGGAAAAAAAAGTTTATTCTAGCCTATATAAAAATTACATTAAAATATTGAATTATTTATTACTGTTGCATTTAATTCAGTTTCACTTTGTTGCACGTTTGTAAGGTTTACGCACATTTGAGATGTTTTTGTGGTCCATTACTACCACTTGAAGAATGTTTTGAAAATGTTCATCCGTTCGCGCTGCTTCAACAAAGTCAGATGCCAGTTTCACTCCTCTCTCGGCACAATCGTTAACAACGTTAATAGCAGCAACATTTTCTTCACTGGCAATGTAAGAAGCTGTTTGGCACCAATCATCAACAGGCAGTTGGAGGAATCCTGTGTCCAGTTGAAGTCTGTATATAGTAAACCACGAGTCAACTCCAGCCAGATCACACAACCGAGTTTTAGAATCAACTGATTGGAATCGTGGTTTTCCCCAACCATTTCCAAATCGATTCTGTGGAGTTTGGAGGGCAACCACTGGTCGAAGCCTTAGCAGAGCATCTGCTAGAGCTCGCTTTTCCAACACAGGTACTTCATTGCTGAACAGAGCAAGTGGGATCATTTCAGCAGTGAGTTACCACAGATGCCTATTCAGGGCACGGATTGCTGACTTGGATATGTCTTTGTTGACATCGTTGTAATCCAAAAGTCGCTTGTAGAGCTGTAGATCATTCCATGGTGCATCCACACTCTTTTTGCAAGTGAGCCACCACACGACATAAACATGTGTTACAAATGTAGCAAATGCACGAATCTTTGGCACTTGGTCACATGTGGTAATAGTACCTGGAGGCAATAATTGAATTTGTTACTCACACAGTGCAATCTTGAGGCAATATAACAGCTTTGCCATCCATCGTGCTTTGTGCAGGGCACCTGGTCTTTTAAAGTTAACCTCCTTATTTGTAGCATTCAGGTAAACAAGAGCAGCTTAAGGAATTCGTGGTAGTCGTCTCGCAAGAATTCGGTTTGTTTACTAGAGTTGGCATGTGCAATTACCGCATCTCTCATTATCGTCAGTCGCTCTTGAGCCTTCAGATCATGATCAGCTAACGTAAACGAACTACAAACGTGAGACCAATCATGCGCCACCAACTCCCAATTACTTCGCAGCTTGGTGAACAAAGTTATATCCGGGGATTTGGAAACTTCTATTTTCATGTCTGCAAACACATGCGAGAGGATAACTTCACCAATGTGATGGCGACAACCTGACCACAGAAGAGCACGTTGCAGCATATTTTGTATGGCAATGCAGGCAGCAGTCTGATGACCAGTGTTTAATCTTGTTGTGTCGAATGTCATATTAACGATACAATCATTACAATGCCACTCTGTCATCCGCTGATATCCGCCTTGCATGGTTGCTTGTATGGTTGATAGAAACAAACAATCTGTAATTTGATTTTCTACTTAAAACTAACTGTATTTTTCACAAATTTTGATTGACATTTCATTGCTATGCTGATTTACCATAATACACGTTAATGAGGCCCGTAGCGTGCGTGGTCAAATAATGATGAAAACTGTCTGAAGTGCAATGTTTGGAATTTTTTAGGGCATTCTGTGTGCAAGCTACACTTAAGATAAATATACCATTCAACTCAGGACAAAACAATGAGTAAATACTGAAAATTACAGCCTGATACCTTTTTTAGTTTTTGAAATATTCGCTACGCAATATTCAATAATAGTGTATAATCTTGCAATTTCATGCAATTTTTAACCAAGAAGGCGTTAAGACACCAACATGAAATTTTCACCATAGCTAGTACTTGCCAAGGTTAACAAGTGTGCAAAATATGAAAAGTATGAATTACTGTCAGCATGGTTATCTGGGGGTCGCAATAAGTGCAAAAATGGACGACCATGATGCATAAAGGGTCCCACCATGAGTACACTATTATTGATTAACATGAATTCTCTATCAAAATAATCAACACATATATGGTACTTACTAATTGTATAACAAACATCATTTCATGTCTTATAGGTTTTTGGCTATACCGGGTCAAATATTGATGAAAACTGTCTGAAGTGCGATGTTTGGAAATGTTTAGGGCATTCTGTGTGCAAGCTACACTTAAAATAAATACATCATTCAACTTAGGACAAAACAATGAGTAAATACTGAAAATTTCAGTCTGATACCTCTTTTAGTTTTTGAAATATTCACGTTCAAACATCGCAAAAATGTAAATGTCACGCGCACTAGTGACTACCCTTAAAAATTAAAAAAATCATATCTCAGAAAGTTTTTGACCAAATGACCTAAAATTTTCAGGAATCACTCAACTTTGAATGTACCACAAGCCCTGAAAATTTCAGGAAGATCTGAGGGGGTCGGGTGAACAATTGTCAAAAAAACTGGTTGAGTTGACATGGAATGGGTCATTATGCAAACTTTGTTGAAGTCCGGGGGACCTCTAAATATTGTCAAATATTTTTTATTTTTTTACACAATGCTTTTTTTAATCAATGGAACAAATTTAAATAGCAGACAGATCAATTACTAAATTTTTTTTTTGGTGATGCACCCTAACATACATACATACATACATACATACATACATACATACATACATACATACATACATACATACATACATACATACATACATACATACATTCATAGCACACAACTCAGTTACCACTTACACTTTGATGTTCTACGCTGCTCATACATACAATAACAGTTATTCAAACCCTCAGAACACCCAGCCACTCTGCGACACATACACACACATACATACATTCATATAATTACAAATACATACATGCATACATATGCTTGCATTTTAAAATATAGAGATCATTGGAGCTGATAGATAAGTTTAGAAATAATGAAAGTGCTCATTATGTCTTTTTGTATGAAATATTTTTTATCTTCGTTAAATGGAAAGGGCGAGAGAAAAAGGAAATGACAAGAAGTTTAGTTATTGTGTAAGAGTCTTAAGTTTAGTTATTGTGTAAGAGCCTTAAGTTTAGTTATTGTGTAAGAGCCTTAAGTTTAGTTATTGTGTAAGAGTCTTAAGTTAAGTTATTGTGTAAGAGTCTTAAGTTTAGTTATTGTGTAAGTGCCTTAAGTTTAGTTATTGTGTAAGAGCCTTAAGTTTAGTTATTGTGTAGGAGTCTTAAGTTTAGTTATTGTGTAAGAGCCTTAAGTTTAGTTATTGTGTAGGAGTCTTAAGTTTAGTTATTGTGTAAGAGTCTTAAGTTTAGTTATTGTGTAAGAGTCTTAAGTTTAGTTATTGTGTAAGAGCCTTAAGTTTAAGTATTGTGTAAGAGTCTTAAGTTTAGTTATTGTGTAAGAGCCTTAAGTTTAGTTATTGTGTAAGAGCCTTAAGTTTAGTTATTGTGTAAGAGCCTTAAGTTTAGTTATTGTGTAAGAGTCTTAAGTTTAGTTATTGTGTAAGAGTCTTAAGTTTAGTTATTGTGTGAGAGCCTTAAGTTTAGTTATTGTGTAAGAGCCTTAAGTTTAGTTATTGTGTAAGAGCCTTAAGTTTAGTTATTGTGTAAGAGCCTTAAGTTTAGTTATTGTGTAAGAGCCCTAAGCTTGTTAAAACCGAGAAGGGAACCAGTCTCATGAATCAAGCCTAGAGAAGTGACAGCCTCACCACCACTGCAATCATTTAACATTGGTAAACAGAAAGTTATACTATTGAGATTACTTGAAACGCAGTATCCACTAACTGGATCATGGAATAAGTCGGTCGGACAAGTACATCTTTGGCTGGAGCAATAGTCTGTGACACATTGAACACTGGAACTGCAGGATTCACCGAGTCCAAATTTACCGTCACTGCTGGGCGGACATAATGTGTAGGCCAGTGACCGTGTTATCTATAACCATCGAATGAGTACATATAACTTCATATCTTAGCTTACTCATACATAGATAAGTTAATTAGCATCTAAATTCTTGAGCGAATAAAAATGACTTTTTTTTAGTTTGCTCTGTTATGGGAAAATACTAAAATAGTACAAGTTTTTTTTATTATTACCAGGTAAAAAAGGTGGTAATAAATAATGCATTTTTATTTATTCGATAAGTGCTTTGAATATTTTAATATTTATAGATAAAATATCAATAAAATATAAACTTTGCAGGTTGGGAAATTTAAAAATTAATTTACTAATTACTTCAGAGGGAGTGGGGGGGGGGGGGGTAAGGCCGAGTGGTGTAGAGCACTCGATTGTCCAGAGTAATTAGTTCGATCCTCGGTTAGCACCAAAGGAACTGTTCCAAGTCCAAGAGAAAGGTTAGAGTCCCTGAAGTTAACCCTGAAGTTAAACCTGAAGTTAACCATGAAGTTAACCCAGCTTTAATACAAGTCCGTGGTTTTAGTTCGGGGATTAGAGGCGGCTGAGCGTTGTGTTAGTCACACAATATGCCGAGGTTACAGAGACAGATCAATCCTACATTTCTTCCGCCCCGATGTCCTAATAGGATCTTTACTTTTTATATTTACTAAACAGTTTAAACAAAGAATATTTCATTACATCTTCACGTAGTCAAACACACTAATAATAAAATTAATAATGATTAGCTTACCATACAAATGTTAAAGAAGACAAACATATAGTATTGCATGGGACTCGCCATGTTTAAGTGTTGTTTCAATGTGACTTATCACAATGTGCAGGCGTTAACCGTGAATGTATTTAACTTCCTGGTCAACAAGTGAAATTGGACCTGCTAGACGGGGAGGGAAAAATTTGATTAATAACTCTGTTTTTATATATGTCTATATGTCCCTATATATGTCAATTGATCGATCTATCGATCTATCTATCTGTCAATCTATCTGTCTATCTGTATCTCTCTTTCTCTCTCTCTCTCTCTCTCTCTCTCTCTCTCTCTCTCACACACACACTCACTCTCTCGTGTGGTTACTAAATGAGTAATAATTACAAACTATTAATATGACTTACATAAAAATTTTAATTCGATAAAAATCGATACAATGGAACTGAGTAATTTTTTTTTTTTTTTGTATTTTGTATAAAATGTAAATTCACATTTCGCACTAAATGTTACATTGCAACAAGCGCCTAATGCAATATTGATTGGGCAAATATTTACAATTGATTTTTACTTTCTACCGTACTTTTTATTTGCTTGTGTTCTTTTTAACAAAAAAAAGACAATTATTTTGTGTTCAAACCTACATAGCTAGAGTGGCGTAGCTAGCTAGAGTGGCGTAGCTAGCTAGAGTGGCGTAGCTAGCTAGAGTGGCGTAGCTAGCTAGAGTGGCGTAGCTAGCTAGAGTGGCGTAGCTAGCTAGAGTGGCGTAGCTAGCTAGAGTGGCGTAGCTAGCTAGAGTGGCGTAGCTAGCTACTAGGGGCACATGGGGCGCATTCAAACTGTGTCATACCATTCCCTTTGCCTACAAATTCAAAGTTGAGAAAATGTCGCCCTTTGCTAAAATAGCCGACATGAGTTAACTGCCCCTTTCTTCTCCTCGTCACGTTACGTCTATGCCAGCTTCTGTTCTCATTTCGTCCCTTCATCTCTCCCCCCCCCCCCCAGCCATGATTCTCCTGAGCATTAAAATAGCTTGCCCATCTGAATGTGCACCCGGCGACAAATGTGTAACTCCCTTCCCCAAAAATTTAGCCAGTTACTGCTGGTAATGATTTGCTATGAATGTTGTCGAGTCTAAATCTGGAGCCAGTCTAACACAGATACGCTGGTATGTGAAAATAGTTCCACCCAATCTACACAGATATGATAGCGATAATTTTTCTAAACTAATTCAAAATGTACACTGCACTGCTATCGATCTAATTAAGATAAGGTTCGCGTACAGTATTTCTGCAGATTGTAACGAATGTTTTCTTCAGATCAGTGGCGTAGCGAGCTTAACTCGCGCCCGGGGCACAAAACCTTTTTAGCTCCCACCATTCGAAAACCATATAACATTATATGTAAAATATACCATGTGGCGCCCCTTTGTGAGGATACAGATACAGAGCCACGGGCAGAGCCACAGAGACAAAGAGAGACACAGTGACAGAGAGACACGGAGACACTGACACAGAGACAGAGAGACTCAGTGACACAGAGACAGATATATATATATATATATTAGGGTGGGTCAAAAAAAATTTTTTTGAAGTTGGAAATTTGAAACATATTCAAAAAGTTGCCTATGGTCCTACTGATTGTAAAAATGTAAAATTTGTAAAAATCAGATAATGTCTTCCACTCCCAACTTTTAATTCAAGGGGGTACGGGGCAAAAAAAATGCCCTATGTCTAAAAAAAAATATTTTTTTTTTTTTTTTACAGTTTTAGATACTAAAACATGTCAATAATAACTATGAATTAATTATATTGCAGAACAAAAATTTTTAGATCAATTTTATATGCATATCATTTCTTTTTTGAATAACCTATGTCACAAATTTAACATGTTCAGTCACCAAAAACTCACAGTAAATATAGTTAAAATTTCGAACTAAAGTTGGGAGTAGTAAAACTATCTAGTTTTCAAATATTTGTACATATTCCATGTACTACCATGATGTAACAACTTTTTAATAATGTTTCAATAAAAAAAAATTTTTTGACCCACCCTAATATATATATATATATATATATATATATATATATATATAGAGAGAGAGAGAGAGAGAGAAAGAGAGAGAGAGAGAGAGAAAGAGAGAAAGAGAGAGAGAGAGAGAGAGAGAGAGAGAGAGAAAGAGAAGAGACATAGAAAGACAGAAACACACAGAGACAGAGACACATGGACAGAGATAGACAGAGCGACTGAGACACAGAGACACAGAAAGAGAGACACAGAGTAGAGACACAGAGACAGAACGACATAAAGACACAAAGACACAGAAAGAGTGACAAAGAGACATAGAGACACAGAGACAGAGAAACACAGAGATACAGATAGAGAGACACAGAGACATAGAGACACAGAGACAGAGAAAACACAGGGACACATAGACACGGAAAGAAAGACACAGAGATAAAGAGAGACAGAGTTACACAGACAGAGAGAGACATAGACACAGATAAAAGACACAGAGACAGGGAGACACAGAGACACAGATAAAAGACACAGAGACAGAGAGGGATACAGAGAGACACAGAGACAGAGACACAGAGAGCTGAAAGTGTACAAACCTCAATTCACGCTAATCTTTAATTCTAAGCTTTAATATTGTGGTGACCCATCTAAAATTCGTCCGTCACCGACATAATATCGTGACCCACATTATGAGAACAACTGTGTTTGGTTTAAGTCATTAAGTTTGAAAAATATTTAATTAATTCATGTAAAAACAGGCGTATATTAATTATCACATTCTTTGTTTTCTATGAATATGTCGCTATGTAGTTGCTGTGTTCTACTGTAACCAGCTAACCCAGAACTCATCGATTGTTAACTGCATTCATTGGCTACAAATTATAAATGAAGTGGACAATACAATCAAATTATTTCACACTGACAAAGAAAATCTATGAACTGCTACCATAATGCAATATGATTTCAAAATATCTGTCCATTTGGAAAAATTCCACTTGTCCAAATACTTGCGCTGATAATAGCTGATAATTATTTAGTAATAGATTAAAGTAAATATTGAAGTTTGCAATTCATATGTTATTGTGGCCAAGGCATAGAGAGGGATTGTGTGGCAAGCATAACGCCATGTTTAGATTTAAGAATAGGTTATTAGGGTACATATTCACTATTCAAGTCAATGAATACTAAATTATCGTTCATAACTGTAGGGACATGTCATATTTAGCGTGGTCATCAGCTACCCGTTATATGGGGCCGGACTCCGGCCACTGACCCCTACTGACCGTGTGGGATGTTTGTTTTATTCTGTGTTACGCGCTTTCTTCAGAGCCCTGGGTAGGGTTCTCTTTCCTTTGTATGGGGCTTTACCCCTTGGATCGGCTTGCCCGGGGATAGGGACAATGGCACAGTGGATCTTGAAGTGACCGGTACGCTAACATCGGCCATTAATTGAGGACACGTTTGGTCGTGCGATATAGCGCTCAATCCTCGACCTGACGGTCACTGGTTCGATCTCCGATGAGGACCTAGAAATATTTCAGGCTAAGATGAAAGTTCACGCGATATCTAAATTTCTATGAATATTTGAATCCCATTGAAATCGATTACATTTTAATTAAATCGTAATAAAAAAATATATTTTACCTTTAACTTTGTAAAAATGAATGTCCCCATTCAGCTAACATACAGACTCGTTACATTTATGTAAAAATGAGGAAACTATTCATAGCAGGGGACGAAACTCCAGTCATGGTATTTATCATTATTCTTGTCACAACAATGTTTACTTCACACATAGTCACTCAGATTTGAGTATAAGTTGGTAAGTTGTGAATTAAAATATATTTAATGTAAAACATACGATAATCTATATGTGTGACAGAACTAGCACTACATGTGTGACAGAACTAACATTATATGTGTGACAGAACTAACACTTTATGTGTGACAGAACTAACACTATATGTGTGATAGAACTAACACTACATGTGTGACAGAACTAACACTATATGTGTGACAGAACTAGCACTATATGAGTGAGTCTTTAGTGATTCTAATTAATCTCATGAAAATGGTCATTGTTTTTACATTTACATTTTTTAAAGTAAATATTGACAATTTGGTTGAGATAGAACATATGAACCACAGCTACCACTTATTCAATTGTTGTTGATTCATTTTAGAACTATTCAACTTGAGAACTAAAAATAAGCGGAAGAAAACATTCAATGTGTATTGTAAAAAAAATTACGTGACGTCATAGTTTATTAATAACTTAAGAAATACGGAAGTGAGTTCTTCACATAGCGTACAGTAAGTGTTTATTCCGAATACATCGTCTCACAAGGTTATATGTAGACATAATGTACACAGCCATCAACACTAACCTAACTATTGTCTTAACACTAACCTAACTATTGTCTTAACACTAACCTAACTATTGTCTTAACACTAACCTAACTATTGTCTTAACACTAACCTAACTATTGTCTTAACACTAACCTAACTATTGTCTTAACACTAACCTAACTATTGTCTTAACACTAACCTAACTATTGTCTTAACACTAACCTAACTATTGTCTTAACACTAACCTAACTATTGTCTTAACACTAACCTAACTATTGTGGCCCCCTGTGACGCTAAAATTTTTTTGCGACCTCCCCTCAATCTGAAAAGTGCAAAAGTTTAACACTACTCTTTCATTCTCTTTCTATTTCGGCGTTCTGAGAAGGCGCCCAACCCTCAGAGCCCTTCCTACGCTACTGTATAAAGGTAACATATTTACCTGATTGGGGCCTTGTAGGCCAACTACTTACTAGACGATGCTTTATATCAACAAAAAACCGATAATAAAATTCTGGTTAAAGATACATGGCAGAATTGGACTGACTATGATGTGAGTCATTGAGTTGCTATTTGGTTGCGAGCTCGATCGATGTCCTAAAAGATAAAGGTTCGAGCTGCAGTAATGTCATCTGGAGTTACTTCTTTCTAGCCTTGGCAGGGATGTACCGATAGTCATTACATGATAAGATCTCCATAGAGATCTTACAAAAAAGAGTTCAGAGTGGTTCATAAATCTGATTTAAACAGGTTTACTCAAATTAGGGTTATCACATTTGTGAGAGATGGATTCAGACATACAACAAGTTTTAATTATACTGTTGCGAACTTGCAAAACTCTCTAGGTAGGCACTAAAGGACACGTGGGTTCGTTAGTTGAATAATAAGATTTATTCACAGTCTACAATGTACAGGTTATAATAAGTCCAGGCTAAAACAAAACAACAAAGTCCATTATGAGTACAACTAATCCAGTTGAAACGAGTCTACGTGTTATCGCTGGCGACGTGCCGATAACGAACTCGCGGCATCAACAGACCTGGTCTCTCGTTGTCCCTTCTTCCTTGATCGTCGCTCGTCGTTCTCCTCTCGAACAATCGACTGTCCTATGAATCACATGACAGTTCCTTTTATAGGCAGTCTCATCCACGCTAAATCCATCGTTTTCCCGCCAAAATGGAGGATGAAGGTCGTTGCGTGGGAGTGCAGGTGGCAAATAACACTATTTCATCACTTGTACTAAGGCGGGGGGTGGGGGGGGTGAACGACGGGGGGGAGGTGAAGCAGAGTTGTAAAAATACTATTAAAATGTTGTGAATCCTTCCCTTGTTAATCTCTGGTGTATCTCAAATTTCTTTTACTTTACAAGATTCTATACCTGCTATAATTGTCCTCCAGTATCTGGAATCATTTCACAAGTGACACTATTTATGAATTGCATCTTATCAACAAGAACTAAAGATGGAACCATTGAAATGACGTAGCTAAAGTATTTATAACCATATTGCATGGTTTTGTCATTGTTATTGCTCTAGTAACAATATCTAACTTGTTCTCAGTGTGTGACGAGAGGGTTTATAAGTTTAAAAAAGTATACGTTTTAGAATCTTTGTTATTGTCCTTCAAGTATCTAATTACTATTTTTTTTTCTAATGTGTAAACTGAAAGTATATTTAAATTACACATTACAACTTCTCAAGTCATCTATTCAAAAATGAATAACAAACTATACACAATTTACGATTTGTTATAGAATACTTGATGAAATGTTGACGTTAACTAGAATAATGACCAGATTGTAGCACAACTTGATAAATTTAATTTCATTTGAGGGCGTTGTTGAAATATGTATATGTTTATGCATTATATGTTATACATACTATTGAACATTATTTTTTTATTAATCGCAATATGAAAACTATTTTTATATTTGCGCTTAAATGAACAATGACAATGTTTACTCTTCAGATTTACCGTTAAATTTCCATTAGCTGCTATTGAAGCGTACACTGCATGTCAACAGACAGTCTCTGAAAAATCAGTTTATAGCTCGTCTTGTACAGTTTATGGCTCGTCTTGTACAGTTTACGGCTCTTCTTGTACAGTTTATTTAAATTGTAGAACAAGTGTCAACTCTCACCAGAGATGTTCCTGCAGTTCGGACTCATGACGCCTTCACTGACTCCTGCGTGTTACAATGAATTATTGTAGATATAAATGAATCATTGTTGACAAAAGTAACATTGTTGAGATAAATGAATCATTGTTTAATGCAAAAAATTGGCAATAATAATATTACAGATAAATTGATCAGCTATTTAGAAATAGAAGGAGACTAAAAGTTTGGAAAAATTAATAGAATAGAATTTAATAGATTATCTCTATTTAAAGCTTTTTTTGAAATATTATTAAACATATGAGTAGTTATATATATATATATATATATATATATATATATATATATATATATATATCAAACTGTATGTGTATAGTTTAATATATAAATGTGTATAGTTTAATTTATAAATGTGTATAGTTTAATATAAATGTGTATAGTTTAATATATAAATGTGTATAGTTTAATAGATTGAAATTTAGAAACAACGACATGTATAAAAAGAGAAAGTGTTGTGCAGATTGTTTTAGTTGACGAAAAGTAAGAGTTATATAGCATCAGAATCTTAGGACGGGTACTGCGGTTTGTATGGTGGCAGAATAATTCTCTGTTATTTAAGTACTCGAGAGTTATTTTAAATTCTAGTATGTCAACAGATTCCAACACAAAAGTTTTATTTTCAATCTCAGGATGTACTTCCGATGGAGTGACTATGAGCCAATACAGGGTGAGTTGTTCGCCACGTCTCACCCTGATCTGTGTGTAGCTGCAACACACGAGGCCCTGAGAACTACGTCACATTCATGTAAATCTTACACCCTGATCTGTGTGTAGCTGCAACATACGAGGCTCTAAGAACTACGTCACATTCATGTAAATCTTATTATTTGACCAGGGCCGTTCTTATCTCTTGGGGCTAACTAACGTGTTCGCTAACTCAATCACGTGTTTTCTCACTCACTCACTCTTGTGTCTATTCATTCACTAAAACACGAGCTCACTAGCTGCCCCTAGTGCTTGCTCACTGAATCACCCACGTGCTTGTTCACTCACTCTCTGGCGTGTGTGCACACTCATTTACTCAAGTGCTCGTTTACTTACCCACGTGCTCACTCACTAACCCACTTACTCTAATGTCTATTAAGTCACTCACTCGTGTGTTTACTCACTCATCTACGTGTTTGCTCACTCACACACATCCTTGCTCACTCACTGACATGTTAACTCACTTCGCTACGTGCTCGCTCACTCACCCACGTATTAACTCACTCACCAACGTTTTCTTTGAGTAAGCCACTTGTACTATCACACACCCTTCGTACGCGCTAACTCACCCACTTGCTCACTCATTATACCACGAGCTCGCTCACTTACCCACGTGCTTACAAAGTCATCCACATGCTTGCTCCTTTACTTACTTGTTTGCTCACTCACACAGGAGCGCACTCATTAAACTACGTGCTAATCACCATCATGCTCGCTTAATCACCCAAGTGATGAGCACATCACCAAATTTCTCACTCCCTAACCCACGTGCGCACTCACTCAACAACGTACTCGCTCCCTTACCCAAATGCTTACTCACTCGCGCGTGGAAAAATAGACCTGAGAACCTATGTCACTGTACAAGTGGATATTCACTGGATATCTGATGTTTGTATTATTCTACTGTATTTATGGTACATGCTTTGGTTTATTCCTTTATAACCTGGCCTGTGGGATGGGTTACAATGTATTACTTATTCTCAAACGCATATTACATTAAGTGATGCAAAAAAATATTATAATTTTGTTTCGCTATTTAATAAACTATTGTTTATCTATTTAAAAAAAAATAATGCAACCGTTGGTGAATTACACCTGTCTGTCAAGCCCTACCTGTAAATTCAAAAATAAAACCATTATGATCAATATATTTATTTATAATTATTTGAAAAATCAGCATAACACTTCAAAACATCTTATTTATGACTAACTATATTCTTTTCCATTCCCATTTTTTATAATAAAAAATGTTTAATAATAAATCGCCATGGGAATAAATAAAAATGATCAAGGAAGGAGGAAGTGAATTCTTTTCTAAGAAATGCTCCAAACATCGTTTGCTATAATTAGATATTCAGATAACGTTGAACCATATATAGGACACTCATCACGCAACAGTAATAAATATCAGTATCACACGACTAGCAAAGAAGTACAAGTGACAGACTGATATACAAAATATTCGGTATACCCTATATATACTGCCATGTTTACATATATATATATATATATATATATATATATATATATATATATATATATATATATATACATACATATACATATACTGTTATATAAAATCTGGCATTGTCAAAATATAAATAAATGTACACTTTAGCCCAAGATGAAGTGTAGAATTCATCTGTTTCCATCACCTTGACATATGAAGGGATTGTGTGGTTAACACAACGCCCAGCCGCCTTTACTTTCCCAATTTAAGTCAGGTACCCATTTAAAGCTGGGTGGACTTGTGGGACGAATTTCAAATAAATTTTACCTGGAAAAATTCACATGGCTTTCACCGAGGATCAAACCCAGGACTGTCAGGTCGACAGTCGAGTATCAACACCACTAGGCCAGGTTTAGGGTTAGGGTTGTGGGCATGTAAATATTACATCAATATCCTACACAAAATAACAAAGATATTATTGCTATGATAAATATTTCGGCGATCAACTTCAAGTCAGCTCGCAATCCACCACTTTTTTTAGAACCACTGATGTTAGCTATTCAGTAATGACGGCAGACTGAGTTTGTTGTTTGTTTGAGAACCACTGATATAAGCTATTCAGTAATGACATCAGATTAGCTGAGTTTGTTTGTTTGTACCAAAGGGAGAAATAAAGCTCCCACGGGGTAATATTTTTATAACGATAGTTTTTTAACGTCTATAGACTGTAAACATAAAACATAAGAAATAAATTACACCCAGTCGTTGCTGAGCTCATTTGATATTGTTTTTATCACATCGGATAATTAGATTACACAAACACTTTTTTTAAATAATACTTAAACATAAAAATATTTAATAATTCATAGATTTTTCTTCGATGTTTATATTTAGTCTGCTGTGTTTACATTTTAAAATATTTTCTTCCTTTTTTTCACTCTAATTAATATTTCAATGAAATGCATTTTACAAAATAAAATGACAAAGCGACAAGACTTAGTAGATTGCTATAAAAGAGAAGAAACATAACACATATAATGCATAACACATATAATACATAACACATATAATACATAAAACATATAATACATAAAACATAACACATGTTAAAAATAACACATATAATACCTAACACATATAATCAGAGCCAAATCTACAATTTTAGGAACCAAACCCTAGGCCAACAAAATTTGAGGACCCATTTTAAAAATTAAAAAGTATTGCAAGTTGTTTGTTTTTATTTTGTGTGTGTGTATATATACTACTCAACATTTCGTGGCCCCTTATTTTGAGGGACCCCATCGGTAAATTCACAATGTCGCTACAGCTAGATTGTACGTAATTTATAAAGTTAATTTATGACAGATATATAAATGTTAGCTACAGACAACCTAGGACCCCTAATTACGGTCCTGTCTCTCACCCTCTGTTTCATCCTAAAATGGCCAGCTTAGTTTCATATATAAAAAAAAAACATCAAAAGCAGCGGGGTGCCCGTGGGTTGGATACCCTACCAATTCCAGGAGCGTCGGCCCTGCGTCATATGAGGCGTGTTACTTGAGATGCAGTAGGTTTTAGTAGACAATCACTTCATTTGAAACAATAAAACAGACTATCAAAATCTTACGTTGTCACCATATAACCTACTGTAGACATTGGCCCAAGTGTATTGATAATGATTAGAAACATAACACATATTGTACATAACCATTGTGTGCTAGGGTTTACTACCAAAACGATGTCAGCAAAGAGGCTTATAAAATTTACCTTAAAAGTAATAAGACCATATCAAGAGACTTTCAGATATGTCTTGCCGCTGTGACATTAAAAAATAGTGTTATACAAAATCAAGAGAAGTAAATTTTGAACTTTCAGCCATTGATTTACTGCAAGAGATAAGAAGGTTGTGTCAACATTTTAGTAATATACCCAAAGCTGTGAATACTGAGAGAAACTGGAAGAACCAGAATACATTTCATGTGGAATACATTGTTAGACACACAATGTAACTACTGACTGAGAATGTCTTTTTTAAAGTTGACTTTTTTCATTGTAGCTATACATTTCAAGGTATTTTTGCATATGTTGTTACATATATAGTTACATATATTTTTACATATATAGTTATTGATGTTGTTTCATACATAGTATTTTATATTGTTACATATACAGTAATTTATATTGTTTCATATATAGTTATAGTTATTTATATTGTTTTATATATAGCTATTTATATTGTTACATATATAGTTATTTATATTGTTACATATACAGTTAATTTACAATGGTTTTGTTGTGTTATACTCCCCCCCTCCAAACATTAAATTCGTTTAATCTGCTCGTGTTCATTCTAGAAGCGACATTGGTGTTAGCAACTTTTTCAATTATTCTATCATTGCATCCTCTAGCGCATATTTTATTGTTACATTGTAAACGAGCCATGTTTTGATAAATAATTTCACCAAGATAAAACAAACCTCGTAGTTAGCTTTAATAAAAAAAACTCTACAAATGTATATGAAGATGAGATAAATGTAAACTGTACTGTTAATGCTCAGAAAGTCTGCCAGAAAGTCATGTTTTTTTCTGTAAGTGTTCTATCGTCAATTAGAAAGAATTCGTTTTCATGTATTGGAACAGGTGGAGATGTATTCAACGTAATATCTATATGTGATTCTTTTTTATAGATTGAGTTTGTCGACTGCAGTTACTGCAATACAACTAATTCAATTCTAACGTCATATGGCCAGCCATGCGTGTCTCATTCAAGTTGTGTAACAAACTAATGTTCCAACACTCTCTGTCTCTGTCGGTCAGGGACTTACTTTGACACATGTAGTCAGACGTGTCAAGTGAGTAAGTAGCCAATATTCATCCATTAATTCGACGGCTATTTTCGATCGATAAAGTAAATATTCAATCAACAAAGTAAATATTCAATAAACCAAAGTCAATATTCAACACCAACAAAGTAAATATTCAACCAAGTACGATGTTTTTGTTGTTATTTTTACTAGAAACAAGACGCAGTTAAATAACTCACCTGACGGATTAAAAATCTAACTTTACAAAAAAATAGATCATCAGTAGATACGTTGTTTTGAAATTTACGCCATTTTGTGGACTTGGCAATGTGTTCCGAAAATACCATGCCTATTAACAACTTTTGATTTCTATTCATCTCTTTTATAAAATCTGTCTTTTTTTTAATAGTCTTTTATATAGTCATTCAAATTTATTTTCCAGTTATTTAAATTTATGTTCCTGTCATTCAAATTTATTTTCATGTCATTTAAATTTATCATAATATCTAAAAGTGAAATGTCAGCTGGTACTTTTAATGTTTTTACTTTCAGACTGTAATTATACTCTCTTTGATACACCAAGTAGTGGAATCATCTCATCAATGGGCTATCCATATTATTATGGCACCAGCTATTTAGTCTGCACCTGGACTGTCCAAGTTTCTAGTTCTTCAAAATACGTTTCTTTTACGTAATACAATCTTTAACGTCTTTGTGTGTGTGGGGGGGGGGGGCTTGCAAGTGAAGGCCCTAGGTATCCATGTAGTTTGTCAATCTTATTGAATGGCTGCGGTACAGTCAAGTTTTGATGCCGGGATATAACCGGATCGTGCAACCGTCTACGGGAACGAGATTGAATTAGTTTTGATTTGCTAATCAAATAATTTTTAAAGAAAATGAAAACTAATTTTCTAAGTCTCAAATTAAATTATTCAAAAGATGGTTGGGGTGGAATATGTTAATTCGAGTGGCTCGATGATACGAAAATATTTGACTGGTGGTTTTTTAATTGAGTGATAAACACATACATATTTAATGATAAACACATACATATCTGATCATAAATACATACATATTTAATGATAAACACATACATATCTGATGATAAATACATACATATCTGATGATAAACACATACATATCTGATGATAAACACATACATATCTGATGATAAATACATACATATTTAATGATAAACACATACATATCTGATGATAAATACATACATATCTGATGATAAATACATACATATCTGATGATAAATACATACATATCTGATGATAAACACATACATATTTAATGATAAACACATACATATCTGATGATAAATACATACATATCTGATGATAAATACATACATATCTGATGATAAATACATACATATCTGATGATAAATACATACATATCTGATGATAAACACATACATATCTGATGATAAATACATACATATTTAATGATAAACACATACATATCTGATGATAAATACATACATATTTAATGATAAACACATACATATCTGATGATAAATACATACATATTTAATGATAAACACATACATATCTGATGATAAACACATACATATCTGATGATAAACTCATACATATTTAATGATAAACTCATAAATATTTGATGATCAACACATAATTATATATGAAGCAGTAGTCCGAAGAAAAAACAACGTATTAACAGATGGCCCATGAGTTCTGAAAAGTTGTTATAGGAAGTGTCCTATCACTGGTTATCACCCCTTGATTTTCTATTTGTATTATTCCCCTTTGGTGGTATGTTAGCGTACTGGCGGATTTGATCTGCTGTTTTGGTAAGGTCAAGCATTCTTTGTTGACGGGTCTGACCGGTGGAGCCTGTTAGTGATTGGCCGGGGATTTCATGACATGCTGGAGAGGTTAAGTCTAAGTAGAAGTCTCACGTCTGATCTTACGGTGTGGTCTTAAGGCGTGGTCTCAATGTGTAGTTTCAAGGTGTCTCAAGGTGTATTCTCAAGGTGTAGTTTCAGGTGTCTCAAGGTGTAGTCTCAAGGTGTAGTCTCAAGGTGTAGTCTCAATGTGTCTCAATGTGTAGTCTCAAGGTGTAGTCTCAAGGTGTTTCAATGTGTTGACTCAATGTTAAGTCTCAAGGTGTAGTCTTAAGGTGTCTCAAGGTGTAGTCTCAAGGTGTAGTCTCAAGGTGTAATCTCAAGGTGTAGTCTCAAGGTGTAGTCTCAATGTGTAGTTTCAAGGTGTAGTCCCAATGTGTAGTCTCAATGTGTAGTCTCAATGTGTAGTTTCAAGGTGTAGTCTCAATGTGTAGTCTCAATGTGTAGTCTCAAGGTGTAGTCTCAATGTGTAGTCTCAAGGTGTAGTCTCAAGGTGTAATCTCAAGGTGTTTCAATGTGTTGACTCAATGTTAAGTCTCAAGGTGTAGTCTTAAGGTGTCTCAAGGTGTAGTCTCAAGGTGTAGTCTCAAGGTGTAATCTCAAGGTGTAGTCTCAAGGTGTAGTCTCAATGTGTAGTCTCAATGTGTAGTCTCAAGGTGAGTCCCAATGTGTAGTCTCAATGTGTAGTCTCAAGGTGTAGTCTCAAGGTGTAGTCTCAATGTGTAGTCTCAATGTGTAGTCTCAAGGTGTAGTCTCAAGGTGTAGTCTCAAGGTGTAGTCTCAAGGTGTAATCTCAAGGTGTTTCAATGTGTTGACTCAATGTTTAGTCTCAAGGTGTAGTCTTAAGGTGTCTCAAGGTGTAGTCTCAAGGTGTAGTCTCAATGTGTAGTCTCAATGTGTAATCTCAAGGTGTAGTCTCAATGTGTAGTCTCAATTTGTAGTCTCAATGTGTAGTCTCAAGGTGTAGTCTCAAGGTGTAGTCTCAAGGTGTCTCAAGGTGTAGTCTCAAGGTGTAGTCTCAATGTGTTGACTCAATGTGTAGTCTCAAGGTGTAGTCTCAAGGTGTTTCAATGTGTTGACTCAATGTTAAGTCTCAAGGTGTAGTCTTAAGGTGTCTCAAGGTGTAGTCTCAAGGTGTAGTCTCAAGGTGTAATCTCAAGGTGTAGTCTCAAGGTGTAGTCTCAATGTGTAGTTTCAAGGTGTAGTCCCAATGTGTAGTCTCAATGTGTAGTCTCAATGTGTAGTTTCAAGGTGTAGTCTTAATGTGTAGTCTCAATGTGTAGTCTCAAGGTGTAGTCTCAATGTGTAGTCTCAAGGTGTAGTCTCAAGGTGTAATCTCAAGGTGTTTCAATGTGTTGACTCAATGTTAAGTCTCAAGGTGTAGTCTTAAGGTGTCTCAAGGTGTAGTCTCAAGGTGTAGTCTCAAGGTGTAATCTCAAGGTGTAGTCTCAAGGTGTAGTCTCAATGTGTAGTCTCAATGTGTAGTCTCAAGGTGAGTCCCAATGTGTAGTCTCAATGTGTAGTCTCAAGGTGTAGTCTCAAGGTGTAGTCTCAATGTGTAGTCTCAATGTGTAGTCTCAAGGTGTAGTCTCAAGGTGTAGTCTCAAGGTGTAGTCTCAAGGTGTAATCTCAAGGTGTTTCAATGTGTTGACTCAATGTTTAGTCTCAAGGTGTAGTCTTAAGGTGTCTCAAGGTGTAGTCTCAAGGTGTAGTCTCAATGTGTAGTCTCAATGTGTAATCTCAAGGTGTAGTCTCAATGTGTAGTCTCAATTTGTAGTCTCAATGTGTAGTCTCAAGGTGTAGTCTCAAGGTGTAGTCTCAAGGTGTCTCAAGGTGTAGTCTCAAGGTGTAGTCTCAATGTGTTGACTCAATGTTTAGTCTCAAGGTGTAGTCTCAAGGTGTAATCTCAAGGTGTAGTCTCAAGGTGTAGTCTCAATGTGTAGTTTCAAGGTGTAGTCCCAATGTGTAGTCTCAATGTGTAGTCTCAATGTGTAGTTTCAAGGTGTAGTCTCAATGTGTAGTCTCAATGTGTAGTCTCAAGGTGTAGTCTCAATGTGTAGTCTCAAGGTGTAGTCTCAAGGTGTAATCTCAAGGTGTTTCAATGTGTTGACTCAATGTTAAGTCTCAAGGTGTAGTCTTAAGGTGTCTCAAGGTGTAGTCTCAAGGTGTAGTCTCAAGGTGTAATCTCAAGGTGTAGTCTCAAGGTGTAGTCTCAATGTGTAGTCTCAATGTGTAGTCTCAAGGTGAGTCCCAATGTGTAGTCTCAATGTGTAGTCTCAAGGTGTAGTCTCAAGGTGTAGTCTCAATGTGTAGTCTCAATGTGTAGTCTCAATGTGTAGTCTCAAGGTGTAGTCTCAAGGTGTAGTCTCAAGGTGTAGTCTCAAGGTGTAATCTCAAGGTGTTTCAATGTGTTGACTCAATGTTTAGTCTCAAGGTGTAGTCTTAAGGTGTCTCAAGGTGTAGTCTCAAGGTGTAGTCTCAATGTGTAGTCTCAATGTGTAATCTCAAGGTGTAGTCTCAATGTGTAGTCTCAATTTGTAGTCTCAATGTGTAGTCTCAAGGTGTAGTCTCAAGGTGTAGTCTCAAGGTGTCTCAAGGTGTAGTCTCAAGGTGTAGTCTCAATGTGTTGACTCAATGTGTAGTCTCAAGGTGTAGTCTCAAGGTGTTTCAATGTGTTGACTCAATGTTAAGTCTCAAGGTGTAGTCTTAAGGTGTCTCAAGGTGTAGTCTCAAGGTGTAGTCTCAAGGTGTAATCTCAAGGTGTAGTCTCAAGGTGTAGTCTCAATGTGTAGTTTCAAGGTGTAGTCCCAATGTGTAGTCTCAATGTGTAGTCTCAATGTGTAGTTTCAAGGTGTAGTCTCAATGTGTAGTCTCAATGTGTAGTCTCAAGGTGTAGTCTCAATGTGTAGTCTCAAGGTGTAGTCTCAAGGTGTAATCTCAAGGTGTTTCAATGTGTTGACTCAATGTTAAGTCTCAAGGTGTAGTCTTAAGGTGTCTCAAGGTGTAGTCTCAAGGTGTAGTCTCAAGGTGTAATCTCAAGGTGTAGTCTCAAGGTGTAGTCTCAATGTGTAGTCTCAATGTGTAGTCTCAAGGTGAGTCCCAATGTGTAGTCTCAATGTGTAGTCTCAAGGTGTAGTCTCAAGGTGTAGTCTCAATGTGTAGTCTCAATGTGTAGTCTCAAGGTGTAGTCTCAAGGTGTAGTCTCAAGGTGTAGTCTCAAGGTGTAATCTCAAGGTGTTTCAATGTGTTGACTCAATGTTTAGTCTCAAGGTGTAGTCTTAAGGTGTCTCAAGGTGTAGTCTCAAGGTGTAGTCTCAATGTGTAGTCTCAATGTGTAATCTCAAGGTGTAGTCTCAAGGTGTAGTCTCAATTTGTAGTCTCAATGTGTAGTCTCAAGGTGTAGTCTCAAGGTGTAGTCTCAAGGTGTCTCAAGGTGTAGTCTCAAGGTGTAGTCTCAATGTGTTGACTCAATGTTTAGTCTCAAGGTGTAGTCTCAAGGTGTAATCTCAAGGTGTAGTCTCAAGGTGTAGTCTCAATGTGTAGTTTCAAGGTGTAGTCCCAATGTGTAGTCTCAATGTGTAGTCTCAATGTGTAGTTTCAAGGTGTAGTCTCAATGTGTAGTCTCAATGTGTAGTCTCAAGGTGTAGTCTCAATGTGTAGTCTCAAGGTGTAGTCTCAAGGTGTAATCTCAAGGTGTTTCAATGTGTTGACTCAATGTTAAGTCTCAAGGTGTAGTCTTAAGGTGTCTCAAGGTGTAGTCTCAAGGTGTAGTCTCAAGGTGTAATCTCAAGGTGTAGTCTCAAGGTGTAGTCTCAATGTGTAGTCTCAATGTGTAGTCCCAATGTGTAGTCTCAATGTGTAGTCTCAAGGTGTAGTCTCAAGGTGTAGTCTCAATGTGTAGTCTCAATGTGTAGTCTCAATGTGTAGTCTCAAGGTGTAATCTCAAGGTGTTTCAATGTGTTAACTCAATGTTTAGTCTCAAGGTGTAGTCTTAAGGTGTCTCAAGGTGTAGTCTCAAGGTGTAGTCTCAAGGTGTCTCAAGGTGTAGTCTCAAGGTGTAGTCTCAATGTGTTGACTCAATGTTTAGTCTCAAGGTGTAGTCTTAAGGTGTCTCAAGGTGTAGTCTCAAGGTGTAGTCTCAAGGTGTAATCTCAAGGTGTAGTCTCAATGTGTAGTCTCAATGTGTAGTCTCAAGGTGTAGTCTCAAGGTGTAGTCTTAGGGTGTCTCAAGGTGTAGTCTCAAGGTGTAGTCTCAATGTGTAGTCTCAATGTGTAGTCTCAATGTGTAGTCTCAATGTGTAGTCTCAATGTGTAGTCTCAAGGTGTAGTCTCAAGGTGTAGTCTCAAGTTGTAGTCGTAAGGTGTCTCAATGTGTAGTCTCAAGGTGTAGTCTCAAAGTGTCTGAAGGTGTCTCAAGGTGTAGTCTCAAGGTGTCTCAATGTGTGGTCATGATAGGAGTCTCACGGTGGATGAGTGAAGACATTTTTGTGTGTTGATGATGTTTCATGGATGTTGTAGTGAGACAGGACGTATTGTATGACAGTTTGAGGACTGACTTAACTTAATTCCTTGAACTCCTTATTTCATGGATGTTGTAGTGAGACAGGACGTATTGTATGACAGTTTTAGGACTGACTTAACTTTATTCCTTGAACTCCTTATTTCATGGATGTTGTAGTGAGACAGGACGTATTGTATGACAGCTTGAGGACTGACTTAACTTAATTCCTTGAACTCCTTATTTCATGGATGTTGTAGTGAGACAGGACGTATTGTATGACAGTTTGAGGACTGACTTAACTTTATTCCTTGAACTCCTTATTTCATGGATGTTGTAGTGAGACAGAACGTATTGTATGACAGTTTGAGGACTGACTTAACTTTATTCCTTGAACTCCTTTTTTCATGGATGTTGTAGTGAGACAGGACGTATTGTATGACAGCTTGAGGACTGACTTAACTTAATTCCTTGAACTCCTTATTTCATGGATGTTGTAGTGAGACAGGACGTATTGTATGACAGCTTGAGGACTGACTTAACTTAATTCCTTGAACTCCTTGCGGAGCAGCCACTCTCCAGAGCAATCTGTTTTGGGTGGCTTTTTTTTAAATTTACCCCATGCCTGTTAGCAGCTTTTCATCTCCTGCATGCAGGACCTTCTCTAAGTGGTCTTTGAGCGGCTGACCTATCTCTGTCCTTGGGGGTTCCACTGCAGAGCCAATTTCCTTAACGAGTTGCCGATCCATCTACATTTTCTCCTAGACACTTGTAAATTTTGGGACCTGGGTTTGCCAGATAACAGAGATCTTTATTCCTGAATTTATCTAGTCCCCTTGTCTGTAGAGATTGAGAACTATTTCATCGGATATATCATGGATATTATCATGTATTATAGTTTGTTATGTTTGTAAGGACTTTGTTGTGTTATTAATCTGGAATTAAAATAGGATACGACAGTCACCATACTTGATAACTTCCCAGATCTACGCAGCTCATATTATTATCCCAACGATCGTATCATGTATTATCTGTGATATATTAAACGAATCCTATAATTGTATCTTATATTATCTGTGATATATTAAACGAATCCTATAATTGTATCTTATATTATCTGTGAAATAAAAAACGAATCCTATAGTTGTATCTTATATTATCTGTGATATATTAAACGAATCCTATAATTGTATCTTATATTATCTGTGATATATTAAACGAATCCTTTAATTGTATCTTATATTATCTGTGATATAAAAAACGAATCCTATAATTGTATCTTATATTATCTGTGATATATTAAACGAATCCTATAATTGTATCTTATATTATCTGTGATATATTAAACGAATCCTAAAATCGTTAATATAAATGAAGCTAACTCAAAACTTTATTATTTATTTTTAGATTTACCGATGTACATATACCATATTGTGACATTAATATTTATTCATCCAACACAAAACTTGGTACAGTCTGTTCATTGTCGACAATATCTACTTATGTCACGGACACAACCGTGTTAAAAATTCAATTCACTCACCGGTCTTATAGCTACTATAGAGGATTCAGAGGTTACTATAATATATATGGTAAGATACTTTTAGATTAATTCATATACAAATCTATGCAAAATTGAAGTGTAAAAATAATATGCGTCTGGATAGCAGCCCCGTAGCGTAAAAATTCTACAGCAGGGGCCTGGCATTCTACAGCAGGGGCCTGGCATTCTACAGCAGGGGCCTGGCATTCTACAGCAGGGGCCTGGCATTCTACAGCAGGGGCCTGGCATTCTACAGCAGGGCCCATGCAATACCAGGGGGGTAGGTAATACATTTTACTAAGTAGAACAAATAAGCAGAGGGGGCCAGACAAAATGCAGGGGCTGCCCGGCCCCCTGGCCCCCCGCACGGTACGGGCCTGCTGGATAGTTAACTCGACTCACATGCAAAAGGTACAGAGTTCTATCCCAGGTAAAGCCAAAAATATTCGCCAGTCACTCGGAGAGAAGATGGGCGTCACCAAGTCTATAAGCCCACAGATGGGCGTCACCAAGTCTATAAGCCCACAGATGGGCGTCACCAAGTTTATAAGCCCACAGATGGGCGTCACCAAGTCTATAAGCCCACAGATGGGCGTCACCAAGTCTATAAGCCCACAGATGGGCGTCACCAAGTCTATAAGCCCACAGATGGGCGTCACCAAGTCTCTAAGCCAACAGATGGGCGTCACCAAGTCCATAAGCCCACAGATGGGCGTCGCCAAGTCCATAAGCCCACAGATGGGCGTCGCCAAGTCCATAAGCCCACAGATGGGCGTCGCCAAGTCTATTAGCCCACAGAAAGGACGTGTGAAAGCACAACAAGATATATGTCTGCTGATGTGTCCTTTCTTTCCCCCAAACAACCACATTAGTTAAGGATTTATAAAACGTAAGAAGATGTAAGTATTAACTTGAGTAAAGCTGTTTATGATGGCGATCTTTTTCTTTGGCCTATCTTGAGTGACATGCATGGCCTGAAATCAAGTACTCACTAATCATTCTTTAATTCTGGTATGTTGAAATGACACTTCAAAGTGTCCTCTACCTAATTTAAATTATATATCATTTTTTTTTCTACTGTTGAAGAATATCAGACTTCCAGTTGCCTGAAAAGATGAAACTCAATATATATAATTAAACTTATTGATATGCTTTTCTAGTTTCAACAATTTGAGTTTTTTTTATTATAAATTTAAATAAATTTCTCCAATGAACATTTTCTTAACTAAATTCATTTTGATTTCCTATGATTTTTAGAATAATTCATAATTCCTCGGATGCCCTTTTGAACAAAACGGGAGTGTGACATATATAGTTTGATTACCATTTTGAAACCAACGGGAGTGTAATATATTGTGTTATTTTTCAGACTATAATGCTGTGATCACATCCTCGTCTGGAGTTATTGCAAGCCATGGATACCCATTGTATGGAAGACCCTATCAGACGCCATCTTGGCTCATCACTGGTGGTCAGATGGGATATACAATTACTTTAAGGTAATAGACATTAAAAACGCAAATAGAAAGTGACCAGGTGAGAAAGAAATATCGCTCTCGGGATATAGGTCACAGACAAACGCCATCCGTTGGTTTCCCCCTCCCCCCGGGCTAACTATTTGAGGTGGATAGACTTGCGTTAAAGACCACGTGACTGACAATCTGTTGGTTGCGGTCTCGAACTTATCTTAGAGACATGGAATTTTTGTATAGGTGCTAAATAAAGTGTATTGGCCCAACCAGATGAAAATGGATATCTGATAGTACAAAATTGTTAGACTACTCTATTGTATCCCACGTCTTGTATGTCTGACTAATATTTGTGTTCTTATATACTGTAGGTGTTATCAATAGGTACTGTTCATTGAGTGTGATATGATTCTTGATATTTATGTCCGTATATATTGTAGGTGTTATCAATAGGTAGTGTTCATTTAGTGTGATATGATTCTTGATATTCATGTCCGTATATACTGTAGGTGTTATCAATACGTAATCTATAGAAGCTGTTTGTCTTTTTGTTTCGTCTGTATTGCTAATTAAGTCCCTACGAATATTTTCAGTTTTACCATAAATGGTTATTACTACTTAAACGTTTCAACAAGCACAAACACTCGCTATGTTCTAGTTAGCACATCAACAAACGTAACACTGGACAGTAACTCTGTGAGAATAACGATATGGTCAAGTATTAATTATCCCTCGGCCAAGTTCTACGCCACATATGCTATCTATGGTAAGTTAAAACCTTTTCATTTTTCCCGTTCAGTGATAGTTTAATGAAACATGATAGTTTTAAAAAAATTATTTCACTTAGTATTAATTTAAATGTTGTGCTAGATGTACTGATACACATATATAGGGACATAGAATCATTAACATACAGATGTACTGATACACATATATAGGGGCATAGACTCATTAACATACAGATGTACTGATATACATATAGGGACATAGACTCATTAACATACAGATGTACTGATACACATATATAGGGACATAGAATCATTAACATACAGATGTACTGATATACATATAGGGACATAGACTCATTAACATACAGATTGACAAAAAGACGGCTAGTGAGACAACGAGACTTACTAATTTATTTATAGAGACACTAATATATTAACACGCAGACAAAGATATAAAATAGGTAACTACAATGATAGAGTAATTGACGGACTGATACCGAAAAAGCGTGAATACAAATCGTATGAACTAATATTACTATGCAATAGTATTAACATCCATTATCTGATGAACTAGGTAAACAGTATGGTTCATCGTGTACCTCCACTAATCAATGTAATTCAGGGTTTGTCTGCTTTGGGGGAACGTGTCGTTGTGAGACCAATCAATTTTATAACCAGACCTCGGCAACCTGCCACCAAAGTAAGTTCATTGTAATTTCATTGTAAGTTATTAGTAAGTTGTTAGTAAGTTCATAGTTAGTTATTAGTAAGTTCTTAACAGAGAGAGAGAGAGAGAGAGAGAGAGAGAGAGAGAGAGAGAGAGAGAGACAGAGAGAGAGAGAGAGAGAGAGAGACAGAGAGAGAGAGAGACAGAGAGAGAGAGAGAGAGAGAAAGAGAGAGAGAGAGAGAGAGAGAGAGAGAGAGAGAGACATTGTAATAATGTTTATTTCTCTTATCTAAATATAGTTATGCAATCATTGATAATAATTTAGTAATAAACAATTGTCAAATGCTAGTTGAATACTTTTGAGCCACGGGCAAAAAACGGCGCGTTGGCTCCTATAATAAATTCTTCATAAGTCTGTGCACATATTTTACATGTACAGTGCACGGTCTCTTTCCGGCTAAGTTAACAATATTTTTTCAGTAATAAAATGAATAATCATTGATAGTTTAACTAATGATAAAAAAAGGTGTGTGTATATATGTATACAAATATATTACTAGTTTATATGGTTTCACCTGCACAGATTGTCTGATAAGGTAGAGCTCATTTCTTATTCCACGGCTATTCTATAGGATTAATGTGGCTGATACAAATATCTACAAACCCGGCCAGCCGGATTATTTAATCCAGCCCGCCACATTATTAAATCCAGCATGCCGGATTATTAAATCAAGCCCGTAACATTATTAAATCCAGCCCGCCACATTATTAAATCCAGCCCGCCACATTATTAAATCAAGCCCGTAACATTATTAAATCCAGCCCGCCACATTATTAAATCCAGCCCGCCACATTATTAAATCCAGCCCGTCGAATTAGTAAATCCAGCCCGCCACATTAGTAAATCCAGCCCACCACATTATTAAATCCAGCCCGTAACATTATTAAATCCAGCCCGCCACATTATTAAATCCAGCCCGTCGAATTAGTAAATCCAGCCCGCCACATTAGTAAATCCAGCCCCCCATATTGTTAAATCCAGCCCCCCCCCCACATTATTAAATCCAGCCATCCACATTAGTAAATCCAGCCCGCCTAATTGTTAAATCCAGCCCGTAACATTATTAAATCTAGCCCGCCATATTGTTAAATCCAGCCCCCCCCCACATTATTAAATCCAGCCCGCCACATTATTAAATCCAGCCCCCCCCCCCCACATTATTAAATCCAACCCGTCACATTAGTAAATCCAGCCCCCCACATTATTAAATCCAGCCCGTCATATTAGTAAATCCAGCCCACCTAATTGTTAAATTCAGCCCCCCCCCACATTATTAAATCCAGCCCGCCACATTAGTAAATCCAGCCCCCCACATTATTAAATCCAACCCGTCACATTAGTAAATCCAGCCCACCTAATTGTTAAATTCAGCCCCCCCCCCACATTATTAAATCCAGCCCGCCACATTAGTAAATCCAGCCCCCCACATTATTAAATCCAGCCCACCACATTATTAAATCCAGCCCGTCGAATTAGTAAATCCAGCCCGCCACATTAGTAAATCCAGCCCCCCATATTGTTAAATCCAGCCCCCCACATTATTAAATCCAGCCCGCCACATTAGTAAATCCAGCCCGCCTAATTGTTAAATCCAGCCCGTAACATTATTAAATCCAGCCCGCCATATTGTTAAATCCAGCCCCCCCCACATTATTAAATCCAGCCCGCCACATTATTAAATCCAGCCCCCCCCCACATTATTAAATCCAACCCGTCACATTAGTAAATCCAGCCCCCCACATTATTAAATCCAGCCCGTCATATTAGTAAATCCAGCCCACCTAATTGTTAAATTCAGCCCCCCCCACATTATTAAATCCAGCCCGCCACATTAGTAAATCCAGCCCCCCACATTATTAAATCCAACCCGTCACATTAGTAAATCCAGCCCACCTAATTGTTAAATTCAGCCCCCCCCCCCCACATTATTAAATCCAGCCCGCCACATTAGTAAATCCAGCCCCCCACATTATTAAATCCAGCCCACCACATTATTAAATCCAGCCCGCCACATTATTAAATCCAGCCCGCCACATTATTAAATCCAGCCCGTTACATTATTAAATCCAGCCCACCACATTATTAAATCCAGCCCGCCACATTATTAAATCCAGCCCGCCACATTATTAAATCAAGCCCGCCACATTATTAAATCCTGCACGTCACATTATTAAATCCAGCCCGCCACATTATTAAATCCAGCCCGCCACATTATTAAATCCAGCCCACCACATTATTAAATCCAGCCCGCCACATTATTAAATCCAGCCCGCCACATTATTAAATCCAGCCCGCCACATTATTAAATCCAGCCCACCACATTATTAAATCCAGCCCGCCACATTATTAAATCCAGCCCGCCACATTATTAAATCCAGCCCACCACATTATTAAATCCAGCCCGCCACATTATTAAATCCAGCCCGCCACATTATTAAATCAAGCCCGCCACATTATTAAATCCTGCACGTCACATTATTAAATCCAGCACGTCGAATTAGTAAATCCAGCCCGCCACATTAGTAAATCCAGCCCGCCACATTATTAAATCCAGCCCGCCACATTATTAAATCCAGCCCGCCACATTATTAAATCAAGCCCGCCACATTATTAAATCCTGCACGTCACATTATTAAATCCAGCACGTCGAATTAGTAAATCCAGCCCGCCACATTAGTAAATCCAGCCCGCCACATTATTAAATCCAGCCCGCCACATTATTAAATCCAGCCCGCCACATTATTAAATCAAGCCCGCCACATTATTAAATCCTGCACGTCACATTATTAAATCCAGCACGTCGAATTAGTAAATCCAGCCCGCCACATTAGTAAATCCAGCCCGCCACATTAGTAAATCCAGCCCGTCGAATTAGTAAATCCAGCCCGCCACATTATTAAATCCAGCCCGTCACATTAGTAAATCCAGCCCACTTATTGTTAAATTCAGCCCCCCCCCCCACATTATTAAATCCAGCCCGCCACATTAGTAAATCCAGCCCCCCACATTATTAAATCCAACCCGTCACATTAGTAAATCCAGCCCACCTAATTGTTAAATTTAGCCCCCCCCCACATTATTAAATCCAGCCCGCCACATTATTAAATCCAGCCCGTTACATTATTAAATCCAGCCCACCACATTATTAAATCCAGCCCGCCACATTATTAAATCCAGCCCACCACATTATTAAATCCAGCCCGCCACATTATTAAATCCAGCCCGCCACATTATTAAATCCAGCCCACCACATTATTAAATCCAGCCCGCCACATTATTAAATCCAGCCCGCCACATTATTAAATCAAGCCCGCCACATTATTAAATCCTGCACGTCACATTATTAAATCCAGCACGTCGAATTAGTAAATCCAGCCCGCCACATTAGTAAATCCAGCCCGCCACATTATTAAATCCAGCCCGCCACATTATTAAATCCAGCCCGCCACATTATTAAATCAAGCCCGCCACATTATTAAATCCTGCACGTCACATTATTAAATCCAGCACGTCGAATTAGTAAATCCAGCCCGCCACATTAGTAAATCCAGCCCGCCACATTAGTAAATCCAGCCCGTCGAATTAGTAAATCCAGCCCGCCACATTATTAAATCCAGCCCGTCGAATTAGTAAATCCAGCACGTCACATTAGTAAATCCAGCCCGCCACATTAGTAAATCCAGCCCGCCACATTATTAAATCCAGCCCGTCGAATTAGTAAATCCAGCCCGCCACATTAGTAAATCCAGCCCGCCACATCCGTTCGCACTTGCACACACACATCCCCCACACACAGCACACAAACACAGACACCACACAAACATAAACCCCACAAACACACGCACACACTCACACCCCCCACACACAGCACACAAACACACACACCACACAAACATAAACCCCACAAACACACACACGCACACACTCACACCCCCACACACAGCACACAAACACACACACCACACAAACATTAACCCCACAAACACACGCACACACTCACACCCCCACACACAGCACACAAACACACACACCACACAAACATAAACCCCATAAACACACACAAACACACACTCACATCCCCATACACACCACACACACCACACATTTACCACACACACATACACATCACACACAGTCACCATGTGACGACAACTCAGCTTCCTATTTTAAATAAAGCCCAAGACGCTATTTATATTTTGAACAAATTCATTCGTCACTAAACTATCACAATCTTCAATAAACTATCACAATGATTAATTGTCTGTTTTCTTTGCAATGTTCCACGGAATACTTTGTTCTACTTCAACGTCTGGAATGTGTTCTGTAGGACTGCAGTGCAGGTCAGACAAAGTCGGAACATACAGATGTCTTTGTCCAACAAACACATACTACTACCTGGGCTATTGTTACTATGGTGAGTACGCAGTACTGTATTAACCAATGAATAATTAGTGTACGTGCATTTAGGGAATATAGACACCACAGACAGTTTTCATAGCCTGTACATCTTCCTGATACGGATACTTCATACTGTATGGACTGTCGACTTGAGGGTCACAGATACTTCATACTGTATGGACTGTCCACTTGAGGGTCACAGATACTTCATACTGTATGGACTGTCCACTTGAGGGTCACAGATACTTCATACTGTATGGACTGTCGACTTGAGGGTCACAGATACTTCATACTGTATGGACTGTCGACTTGAGGGTCACAGATACTTCATACTGTATGGACTGTCCACTTGAGGGTCACAGATACTTCATACTGTATGGACTGTCGACTTGAGGGTCACAGATACTTCATACTGTATGGACTGTCGACTTGAGGGTCACAGATACTTCATACTGTATGGACTGTCGACTTGAGGGTCACAGATACTTCATAATGTATGGACTGTCGACTTGAGGGTCACAGATACTTCATAATGTATGGACTGTCGACTTGAGGGTCACAGATACTTCATACTGTATGGACTGTCCACTTGGGGGTCACAGATACTTCATACTGTATGGACTGTCCACCTGAGGGTCACAGATACTTCATACTGTATGGACTGTCGACTTGAGGGTCACAGATACTTCATACTGTATGGACTGTCCACTTGAGGGTCACAGATACTTCATACTGTATGGACTGTCGACTTGAGGGTCACAGATACTTCATACTGTATGGACTGTCCACTTGAGGGTCACAGATACTTCATACTGTATGGACTATCGACTTGAGGGTCACAGGTTCGATCTTCGATGAAAACCAAGTGAATTTTTCAGGTTATAGTGAAAGTTCCCTCCAGATCTCCCGTTGTGCCTCAATGGTCATTGCACTATCGGTTATGGCGAGGATGAAAGAAGGATACTTGTGCAATAAGTTTTATGTATTTTTGTGTTCATGATAATCTACAGGTGAATTTTTTACCATCACTAAAAATAATTGACTTCGAATTTCTACAACATGTTTACTCGTGGACTTGAACCTATTAAAATCGTGTATTGTCACGTGGACTAACTTTGAGACTTATGACTAAATTAGAACATTTTCAAAGTGCTTCTGTTATTATCTTACTGTAAAACTACTGTTTTTTTTGTGAGCAATTAAAGTGAAAGAGGAAGTTGTTAATTTGCTCGCAATGGACGCAATAATAGAATATATTTTAATCCTTCATTCGATCATTGGGCTATACCAGTCACTAGAAATTATGGTTCCGTTACAGGGGCGGATCCAGAAAATTGGAATGGGGGGGGCGTGGCTTTATAATGAAAAAAGCCCGCTGCATCACAAGGACTTAGTTCGGCAATCTATGTATTTATTTAGTGGTAAACGTGGTTTTATATACAGACATACAAGTTTAAATTGTAAACGTGGTTTTATATACAGACATACAAGTTTAAATTGTAAACGTGGTTTTATATACAGACATACAAGTTTAAATTGTAAACGTGGTTTTATATACAGACATACAAGTTTAAATTGTAAACGTGGTTTTATATACAGACATACAAGTTTAAATTGTAAACGTGGTTTTATATACAGACATACAAGTTTAAATTGTAAACGTGGTTTTATATACAGACATACAAGTTTAAATTTTATCTATTAATTTTTTTTCTGAGTGTCGTTGTCTAGTTTAATTATAATACACACGCCATGAGCTCAAATGAAAAATGGTTTTATCAAACATGTTATGTGCTGTTAATATTTAATCAATTATACTTTCTTTCATTCATTGAAAAGATTCAGATTTGACCGCGACGGTGTCATCTGACTCCATCTTGTCGACCTACTTTATGTACCTGAAGTTGGTCTCTCCGGTCAGGACTTTGGTCTCATTCAACGTGTCATGGGCAGCGGTCAGCTACAGTAACGACAAGGGCTACAACCACACAACCTCAAGAGATGTATTTGTTGGCTCCCTTACACCAAACAGAAGTTATAGATTTAGCGTCACCACAATTTTACCATCAGACAGCTATTACCTGAGTAAAACAAGGGATACAGTGACTAATTTAGAAACAAGTAAGTACAGCCGGACTAACTAGTCAACACTACTTATTCAAACTGGGACGAATGATCGTGCGATAAAGCGCTCGACTGTCGATTGTAAGTACCTGGTTCGATCTCAGGTGAGGACCAAGAAAAATTTTCAGGTCATGGCTAAAAGTCGTTGCTTAGTCCCGTGGTGCCTCCGTGGCCATTGCACTATTGGCTTATAGGATCTAAGAGATTTCATCTCATCCTAACAGGGACTTCACACACACTGATTCAAACTGAAGCAGTGGTTCTCAAAGTGTTACTATTCGCAACCAACTTTGACTCTAGTGTTTTGCTTTCGTGACCCTCGAAGAAAAGCTTACCATGAAAGAAAGAGAATTAAAGGGTCTGTTACGGGTTCTTTTAGTATATTTCTTAATTATTGCTAGGTTTCCAGAACACATTCACATAAACAGATAAGCCAACAGATGAGTCAACACTTATTAGTGTAAAGTATAAAAATAACTGAACTTTATTTAGACTACTCGTGACTGCACGACTATCTCATACAAACTCTAATCCAACACTAAACTAACTAAAACTAACTTCAAACTTCTGGTCCCCGATCTGGTGGGTGGGGATGGGGGGGGGGGGGGGGGCCATGGGTGTTTCAGACATCAAAGCCTGACTCTGAGATTTTACCTGAGTCCAGTGGTGCTTTGATTTCGGGGGAAGAATAGGGGGCGGGGCGTTACGCACATCAAAGCCTGACTCCGAGGTTTGACCAGAGTCCAGTGGTGCTTTGATTTCGGGAGAAGAATAGGGGGCGGGGCGTTACGGACATCAAAGCCTGACAATAGGGCTTTGATTTCGGTCACTTTAACTGTGCTTAAGGGTGGGGAATGAAAGGGACGTAATATGGGGTATTGTGGTGGAGGGGGGGGGGGGTCCGATCTCCACATCTCCCTCCTTGTCAGTAAGCATGATGCAATCATGCAAAATGAAGTGTATATAAAAATAATAAAAGTACAAGTGTATGTAAAAAATTGATCATAAACCCAGGAAAATGGGGTGATCTACTAACCAACAAAAAAAAATCATACATTTGGAAGTTACATAATTGTTATTGTTCAAATGATATGCTGATAAATACACAAGAGACATTTCTAAAATTATGCCTTCTAACATAAGGGTCACCCATTCTACAGTCTATCGAACCAATTTGCTTGGTTCCAACTACAATATCTTAACTAAAAAAAATGAGAATTAAAATATAAGCAAGTTACTTATATTGGTACATCTAACAGTTTACAAGACATTGCATAACACAAAACAATTAATTATAACAGATTTAAGTAAAGCATGAACAAATTATATATACACACAATCCCAGTACCATAAATAACACCAATTACAAACTAAGGGATCGTAATCTGTCACTAAACTAAATGTCATCTCCAAAGTTCCCTACTGTACTAACCCATTATAAATCTTCTATAACATACAGGCCTCTTTTTGATAGAGGGAAACAATGAAAAAAAAAAAAAAAAACTGGTACAAAATAACGTTTTAAAATTAATAAAAGAATTATATATTTACAGAGAGAGATAACACCTCTCAACAGATTGTTACAACTGGTAAGAATGTATCAACAAATGGCCAAAATTTTAGTGCTTGCTCACTCACGGCCAATAAGAACGAAAATCAGATAACAATATTAAAGTAATCGGTGACTTTATATTAGAGAAAAAAAAATACTTGTAGTTAAGTTTTACATGTAATTTGGAAGATAGTGTAATGAGTCCTATGATGATCGTAAGTTATCATCCAATATCAACAAAATCGGATTATGTTAGCTTGGTGATTAACGTTTACAACACAAAACAATATGATGTCAATAGATACTTTACCTAAACCAGAATGGAGGTATATGTTACTCATGAAAATGTATCACACAATTATCGCTGCCCTTACAGCTTTAATAGTTTGGGCTTTGTTCCTGAATTTGGTTTGAAATGCAACGAGACAAGGTGTCAGCTAATACGTTTTGCTTACCCGGAATGGTCTGGATGACAAAATTGAAATCTTGTAGTAACAGAGCCCACCTTGCTACTCTATGATTCCCTAGTTTCTTTGAATTGATGAAAGCCAGTGGCGCATGGTCGGTCAGGAGAGTGAAAGGGGCACCCAGGAGGTACCTGGCCAGCTTGGTGATGCACCATATGATGGCTAGTCCCTCCCTCTCTATAGTAGCATACCTAGTCTCAGCTAATGTCAGTTTACGGCTAACGTACAACACAGGGTGTAACACCCCATCATGGCCCTGTAACAGGGCCCCACCTATGGCTACCCCGGAGGCGTCCGTAACCAGACTAAAGGGCCTGCTGATATCCGGTAGTTTGAGAATGGGCTGTTGGGCGAACGCTATCTTGATTAAATCGAGCGCCTGTTGACACCTGTCAGACCATGTAACTTTATTCGATTCTCCCTTTCTGGTTAGATTAGCTAGTGGTTCCATCACATGTGCAAAGTTAGGTATAAATTTACGGTAAAAATTGCACAGACCTAGCAAGCTGCGGACTTGCTTTTTAGACGACGGTACTTCTATGTTCAATATTCTTGACACAGTCTCGTCTACTGGTCGTATCGAGTTGTTGCCTACCTTATGTCCCAAGAAGGTAATCTCTGTCAGTCCTATTTCTAGTTTAGTTGGTCTGACAGTCAGGTTGTGTCGTTTTAAGATGTCAAATATCCCTCGAAGGCCTTGCATATGTTTTTCCCAGTCTTCATGAAAAACACAGATATCATCTAAGTAGTAAATTGTGTCAAGTCTGTGGGAGAATAACTTGGCCATCATTCTGTTGAATGTGGCCGGTGCATTGACCAACCCAAAACTCATAAAGTTCCATTGGAATAAACCAAATGGAGTGATAAATGCCGTCAAGGGCTTTGCTTCTGGGGTTAATGGTATTTGCCAGTAACCTCTGGCTAAATCCAATTTAGAAAAATATTTGGCATTAGCTAAGCGTGTCATTAACTCTTCAGAGTTAGGCATTGGATAGGAATCTAGAACAGTGATTTTATTCAACTGACGATAGTCCACACACAGTCTAATGTCACCGGTTTTCTTTTTCACTAGCACTATTGGGGCAGCATATGGAGAATCTGATGGCTCAATGACCCCCTGTTTCTGTAGTTCTATTAACTCCCTTTGAATCTGTCCCCGGTGGTGTAGAGGTAGCGCATACGGTCTCAGTCGAATCACTTTATCGTCTGATAGTTTGATGTCATGTTTGATCACATCCGTCTTACCCGGCATGTCAGAAAGAATGTTTACATAATCAGTCAGAAGTCCCTCGACGGTCGCGGCTTTGTCAGAAGGTAAGCTACTAATTCGTACATCTTTCCAGGTTTCCGTAGTTCCAATTTCTGGTATGTCATGTGACAGCATATTATCATCTGATAGATCGTCCTCTTTCAGTAAGAGGCAACTGATATTAGTCTCCGCTGCAGACGGTACATTGTCTGGGTGGGAGATATCTATTGGTCGTGGGTAATACTCCTTCAACATGTTAATATGGAATGTCTTAACCTTATTTCTGATATCGATTTCATAGTCCACGTCAGTCACTTTTCTAACAACTTTAAAAGGTCCCTGCCATCTAATGAACAGTCTATTTGTCTTATCTGGTAACAGTACAAGTACTTCGTCCCCCGGACGGACACGTCTCATTGTTCGGCTGGTATTTACCCTCGTCATGGTTTGAGAGTTCCTGTTTGAGACATTGGTCTTGGCTACGTCACAGGCCTGAATAAGTCTTTGTCGAGTGTCGATAACCAGTTCATATGTTGTTCTAACCTCAGGGGTTAAATCGGCCTTAGTCATGAGGTCTTTCAAAATGGATAGTGGTCCTTTCGGATTTGCGCCATACACCATCTCGAATGGTGAGAACCCTGTGGTTTCTTGGGGAACTTCCCTATACGCGAATAGTACACATGGTAGCATGAGGTCCCAGTCACCGGGGCTGTCATTGGCTACTTTACTAATCATGCTCTTTATTGTTCCATTAAGTCTCTCACAAATCCCATTGCTCTGGGGGTGGTATGGAGATGTGAATGTCTGTTTGATCCCTAGTACCGTTGTGAAGTGTTTGGTCATGTCAGATACAAACTGGGTTCCTCTATCTGATAAAATAACATCAGGGAAACCTGTCCTACAGAAAATGCTAAGCAGTGCCTGCGCCACGTCTTCAGCCCTAATGAATTTTAGCGGTACGGCTTCCGGCCACCTTGAACATACATCCACCACTGTTAATATATAACGATGTCCCCTGTACGACATTACTGGCATTGGCCCTATTATGTCTATGGCAAACTTTTTGAACGGTCTGTCGATCACATCTGTCACTTGCAGGGGCGCCCTACCTCGTGTGGGTTTGGTCCCTTTCACCTGGCATATAACGCATGTCTTCACATATTTCTTTATGTCTCTTGTCATACCTGGCCAGAAGAACTTCCTCATGATCCTATGTTTGGTCCTAGTGACCCCCATGTGACCCGCCAATACAGAGTCATGAGCCGTTTTAAGCACCAAGTGCCTATATTTGATGGGTACAAGGAGTTGTTTCAATATATTTCTCTTAGATTGTATTTTTCGAAACCATACACCTTCGTCCAGCACTATCCGTTCTCCGATAGCCCTGCCTTTCTTCGTCGAACTATCGCACTGACTAATTAACTTTTGTAAAGAAGTGTCGTTTTGCTGGTCATACCGGAATGAGCTCTCGTCTACACGAACCCTGTCAACTCCGTCCACAACCTGTTCGTCTAGGGATCTGCCATTCTCATTAACGGGTACTTCCTTTTGGCTTCCCACGCCAGTCTCTGCAACTACGTCTAACTCTGTCATAACCTGGTCTGTACTGGGACTTTCTTTTGAGTAGTCAGTGTCAATTTGAGGTTCCTGGCAGTAAATGTCTTTATCTCTCATCCCTTGTGCCCTTGTAGTGACGGCGTTACAGTTCTGCATGGGTGCATTCTGTCTTACCCAACTGTCTAATTCCACGGGACTACATTCTATCACGCCAGGGATGTTCCCAATTAGAACATCATAGGGTGGATCATCAATTACAAAGGCAGGTACCATGCCCGAATAGAAAGGGGTCTTGATTTTAATCATGGCGAGGGGTAACTCGTGTATACCTCCTACAAATGACACGCAATGTCCTGTTTTCCCCGTAAACTCATGATCTTTAACCAGAGATCTTCTGATGCCTACTACTGTAGCCCCAGTGTCACGTAACACGTTTACTGGCGTGTCACCCACAAACCCAGGGTAGAACTTGAGGCTATGACCTGTCGCCAGTATTGCTAGCACCGGGTTAGCGCTCTCTCTCTGTCTCTGTCTGGAATCGTTTGTCAGATATGTATTTCTGCCAGGGTAGTTTCTCTTTGGCTTGGTGCAATATCGTGAAGTATGCCCCCTGCCGTTGCATGAGAAACATGTTAAACTACTAACTTTGTCATCCTTACAGTCCCTAGCAAGATGTCCGCCCTTCCCGCATGAGTAACACGATCTATCTCTGTCACGGCGGTCATTGGAACTGCTTCTGTGACGTCCGGGACTAGAGCTATGTCTACGTTCAGGTTGTGTGACTGCCCTGGCATAACATAGAACGTCTTGTCGTTGTTCTGTGTCTGCTTTCGATATGGGGTTTTCTGGATGTGCTGATTTGTATTTTCTCAAGAGGTCGGTAACTTCCTCTAACGATTTCGGCCCCTTCTCTTTTAAAAATGCTATAACATCCTTATGACACGCGTCTACGGCTTTGTCAACTAATATAAGTTCCCTCAGATTTTTATACTCTTGTTCGATACCCGATAATGCCACCCACCTATCGAAATACAAACTAAGATTTGTTGTAAATATCTGTGGATCGTCATCTCTGGACGGACGGGTGTTATGAAATTTGTCCCTATATCCCTCAGATGTGTTTCCATACATTCGCATCAGTGCGTCTTTTACTATTTTGTAATCCCTTATTTCCACTCTGTCTAATTTCAAGCAGACATCCAAGGCTTTACCCCGGAGAAATGTCAAAAGTGAGGACGCCCATTCACCCTCT
Organism: Bulinus truncatus; assembly: GCA_021962125.1. Lineage (NCBI taxonomy): Eukaryota > Metazoa > Mollusca > Gastropoda > Planorbidae > Bulinus > Bulinus truncatus. The sequence continues at coordinate 131,772 of JAGDYQ010000196.1, forward strand.
GCTATCCCCGCACTACTTGCCAACAGCTCGAAACGTGATAGGTATGTGTCCATACTGTCCACATCCTCACTGAAATATGGTAACTTCAGGGTAGGCGTAATTAATCTCTCGCTATTCATGGTACTCGGGGTTCGCTTGCTCTTGCTCTATCGAGTTCCAAACGCTCTTTCGCATTTTCCGCCTCTAGCTTTCTAATCATTCTCTCTTCGCACCTCTCTTCCCTCTCCTTATCCTCCCTCACGCGTCTCTCTTCCCTCTCCTTATCCTCCCTCACGCGTCTCTCTTCTTTCTCCTCGGCATCTCTTAGCTTAACCCAATCACGCAACTCCTGCCCGGTAAGTCCAAGGGACTTACCATTCTCTATTAAAGCTGTAAGGGATGTCATGGCACTGATTATATATACAGCACAATATATCCCTAATACAAAATGAAAGGAGAATACTAGCAATAATAACTAACTATATAACTACTGGACAGAAAAGAGAACAACACCAACGAGAAAAAAATAATAGTACAGCAATACAAAGTGCCTAACTAATGGAACAACAATTATGATAATTAACCTAAATGCACGTGTTTTAGTTGTTCCAAGTGGACCCTATTTTAACCTCTACTGTATTCGAATCAATACAGAATTCCACTAGGAACAACGAACAAAATACATTAGCAGGTTACAGTTAATGTTTATAAAAATTAATAAATAAAACAAAATTAAAATGTTAACTTAGCTGCAGCTTCCTGACCCTCTTGCAGAATTGATGACGTTAATATAGTTCCATTCGAATTTTTTTTTTTTTTTTTTTTTTAAACTCTAATGTTATTAGTTTCTGATTTATTTTATTGTTTTTTTTTTATTATTTAATTAAAATAATATTGTCAATAATCCAATATTGTAAATGTATTACAGTAAATACCAGTCTTGAGACACAATCGGATCCGTAATCCACACAGTTAGCTCACTATATAACAATTAGTTTCATCTGCAACATCAGCTACGTCAGTAACATCGGCAAACGGCAACGTAATGCAATATAGCAGTAAATAATATACGTACTATAAATTGTAGTAAGTAAGGAAGTACTCCAGATTAATTCATTAACTAGACAGTAACCTCAGCTCAACAATAATCTCAGTTGTTGCACATCAACATCAGTTTGCCGGAATGAAATAAACGATTCAACTTGGCAGGACCTCCCCTGCAGCCTATCAGCAACAATAACTTCTATCACAGATCAGATTCACAACGTCGACAGCAGCTATACGACAAGTTAAATATTCATGCCGTAGCTCACTTATATCCAAAGAAGAAAATACTCACAACGTCGTGTGTATTGACAGCAATTTTCACAATAACTCCTTACTCCGCAGTCACGAGTTCACGTCGGAGGTGCCATAAATGTTACGGGTTCTTTTAGTATATTTCTTAATTATTGCTAGGTTTCCAGAACACATTCACATAAACAGATAAGCCAACAGATGAGTCAACACTTATTAGTGTAAAGTATAAAAATAACTGAACTTTATTTAGACTACTCGTGACTGCACGACTATCTCATACAAACTCTAATCCAACACTAAACTAACTAAAACTAACTTCAAACTTCTGGTCCCCGATCTGGTGGGTGGGGATGGGGGGGGGGATGGGTGTTTCAGACATCAAAGCCTGACTCTGAGATTTTACCTGAGTCCAGTGGTGCTTTGATTTCGGGGGAAGAATAGGGGGCGGGACGTTACGCACATCAAAGCCTGACTCCGAGGTTTGACCAGAGTCCAGTGGTGCTTTGATTTCGGGAGAAGAATAGGGGGCGGGGCGTTACGGACATCAAAGCCTGACAATAGGGCTTTGATTTCGGTCACTTTAACTGTGCTTAAGGGTGGGGAATGAAAGGGACGTAATATGGGGTATTGTGGTGGAGGGGGGGGGGTCCGATCTCCACAGGGTCATTAAATAAATTTCCCCTTTTAACTTAAGACTCACAAACTTTCACTTTTGACTCACAAACTTTCACTTTAGACTCACAAACTTTCACTTTAGACTCACAAACTTTCACTTTAGACTCACAAACTTTCACTTTTTAAACATTTAGAATAAGGTTGTAAGTGTGAGTATTAAAATATAGTTCTTGTAATTATAAACTAACATTTAGTCACATCCGCCTGAAATTCGTCCACGACCAAGTCACGGGTTAAGTCCCACGCTCTGGCCTTCTATGATTATTAAAAATCCAGGGTGGTCAGATAATGAACTAAAGTGAAAATTATTATTACAATGAGTTTAAGTTAATATTTGCTTTTATTTATAGGGCGTCTATTCGACTCATATTGTTCAAACACTTCCCAATGTGATGAAAGACTGAACTGCGTCAGTGGTAGATGTGGGTGTGTCAGTCAGCAGTACTACAACAGTGTCACCAACACTTGTCACAACAGTAAGTCAGCAATACTACCACAATGTCACTAACACTTGTCATAACAGTAAGTCAGCAATACTACCACAATGTCACTAACACTTGTCACAACAGTAAGTTAGCAATACTACCACAATGTCACCAGCACTTGTCACGACAGTAAGTCAGCAATACTACCACAATGTCACCAGCACTTGTCACAACAGTAAGTCAGCAGTACTACCACAATGTCACCAACACGTGTCACAACAGTAGTCAGCTGTACCACGACAGTGTTACCAACACTTGTCACAACAATAAGTCAACTGTACTACTACAGTCACACAAACACTTATCGAAAAAGTACGTCAGTTGTACCAACACAATTGTCACTAGCACTTTTCAAAACATAAGTCACCTATTATCGTACCCTGGGTCTCTAGGATTGGCCAGTCATCCTATAATAGAATTCTATTCATACATCGTTTATTTCTATTATCCAATAGGACTTAACAAAGGCGCAGAATGCATTAGAACGGAAGAGTGTAGGGTCAGTTTGACCTGTGTCCAGGGATTCTGTGGGTGTCAAGCAGGACAATATTATCACACTAATCAATCGTGTTATTATGGTTAGTAAAGTTATAGTGGTAAGGTTTTCATTATATCTCTACGCTACTAATTGTAAAGACATGATATCTCAATAGAATACAGTGAAGTAGGAAGTAAATCATAACTGCTAATATAAAGTTCCCACCTCTGTCCAGTTCAGACGTACGGTGCATGGTGCAACAGATCTATAGACGGGATGTGTAGGAGTCCGGACTATGTGTGCACACTGGACAATCAGGGAATGTACAGATGTCTTTGTCCTAATAATACATTCAGTAATGGCAACACATGTACTGATAGTAAGAGTTCTACATTTTATTTCTAATACCTTGGTTAGCTGTAGAATAGAATTAAAAGATATCTAAGATGTAGAGATTGAAAACAGTTTTAAAAATCAATTTCTGTAGATAGTACACAATATGAAATGCATTTGAGTTGAGACAACAAATTATCCAATAAAGTGTTAATTATTATTTCTTCACACTAGAACTGGTGAATTCAGTTCTAGTGACAGGAGACCAACTCGACTTGATCTTTTACACCTTCACTGGATTGAAAAATTTTACTATCACTTGGACTGCAGAAGATAATGTTCTGGACAAAGGCTGGCAACAAATCTATGGGAACACTGTTAAATTATCAGGACTGACCCCTGGTCAAGAATATTTGTTATATGTTAGCACTAGCTTAACTGCCGACAGCGTACATGAGAGTCACAAATATGTACTGTCACAATTTACCGTTGTAACATGTAAGTTAAACTAACATAATTCATAATGTATACAATAAATATACACAAGAAAGGTTTTACTTTCAACACAATGTCAGTAATCGATACCATCAATAGATGGCGTGACTCCAGTAATCGATACCATCAATAGATGGCGTGACTCCAGTAATCGATACCATCAATAGATGGCGTGACTTCAGTAATCGATACCATCAATAGATGGCGTGACTCCATTGTAAAACTGATGCATTATTGCAATTATTAGCAGCGGTTCTCAAAGTGTGGGTGGGGACCCACCGGAGCTGATTTCAAGTGGGTCACAACATAGTTGGTTAGTTAAGAATAAGGGACGAGTGGCCAAGCAGTATAGAGCTCTTGACTCTCGACCTGAGATTCCCTGGTTTGATCTTCGGTGAGGACCGAGGGAAATTTTTCAGGTCCTTGTGAAAGTTGGTTAAAGATCTTTCAAATTCACCGAGCTTTAAATGGGTACTTCAGATAAGTTGGGGAATTAAAGACAGCTAGGTATTCAGCTAACCACACAATCCCTTTAAGTGTTGTGTTCACAGAAACAGATAGCCTACATTTTACACTTTATCTGCCTGTAGGGTTGAGGGAATTTTTTTTTTTAAATCAGGAATATAAAATGTAACTTTAATCATTCTTATGATGTCTCGTTCCTTTATTTACAGAAGGGTCGAGAAAACCAAAAAATAAGTTTCTTAGTAGTTCACGAAATGTAAAAGTTTGAGGCATGTTTACAGTTACAGAAATGACAGTTATTTCCCTTTGTATGTTTTTCTTCAACACAGTGCCGGCATCCCCTGGTCACCTCTGGCGAGAAAAAAGTAGATTAAGCAAACGGCCATATTTTTTAAAGTTCAACCAGTCTAGAGGTGTGGTCCACTCTTATCAGATTACCATCAAGAACGATAATTCAAAGCACAGTCCTATGGTCAGAAGAGTTGTGTGTCCTGAGATTATTACGTCAGACCTAACTCCCAACACAGAGTATCTTTACGAGATCACTGCTTACAACAAGTTGGGCAACGCAAGTCTTTCTGTCGCCGGAAGATTTAAGACTTTGAATGGTTATATGATTTCTACTACAGTAATGTTATAAAAAGTTGTAGATAGCATAATGTATGTTTAACTCAATTACTAACAGCTATGATAAAAGTATTTAAACAATTTCCTCTTGCATGAAGGAGTAAAAAAATTTATAAAATATAAAAGCCAATGGTGAATGCATGTCGGCTCATTCTTGACGTATTATGTAACCGTATTAATTTCCGATCTTTGTTAAATTTTAAAAGTGTGTCGTCATTCTAGGCCAGTGGTGGCAAACCTATGGCACGCGTGCCACAGTCGGCACGCAGAGCTTCATCAGTCGGCTCGCGACACAAATATCACTTCCTTTAATTGTAATGGGAGTGTTGGTCCTTTGCTATAAATAAATGGTTATTTGGTTGAATTTAGGGCACGCGGCCTCAAAAAGGTTCGCCTCCACCGTTCTAGGCTATTCATGTCGCTGTGTTGTTGTTTTTCTTATATCTAAAGACTGTCTGCTAACACGGCGATGTACTACGATGTGTAACAGTAGCAGGTTTTATAACAAACAATACTAAATGTTTTACTTTTATAAGCTATATACAGAAACGAATTATGTTTGTGTGTGTTTGTCTGTGTCTGTCAATCTTAATAACGAAAATAGTTTATTGTTAACTACACAGATGATGATGATGATGATGACGATGCGACATCTGCTAAACAGGTTGACGATAATGAACCGCCACCTGGCTGGATGATAGCAGTAGCCTGTATAGGGTGGGTGTCTACACTGACACTTGTTGTAGCGATGACTTTTGTTTGTCTGAGAAACAGGAAAAAAAACTCTTCACCTGACAGGTAAATCATTCCTAAGAATGTATGCGTGTGTGTATGTGGTGTATTGTGTATGTGGGGGGGGGTCCATTATTGGATCTTTAGGGTCATCTGTTATTTATTTTGAAAATTATAGAAAATCTTGAGGTAGCCCCAGCCGCCATATAGGATATGATATAAAGTTGTTCGAAATGAAGTGAATTGAATCAATTAAGGCAGCCTTGATATCGCGAGTATTAATTGCAAAAACAATTAGTTTTAATAATCAATTTTTGGTGGGGAGGGTTCCAGTAACTGGTCAATCGATTTTATATGATTTACATAGAAGGCGGCTGGATATTGAAGCTGGTAAAACCTAATATGTTCGCCGCTGACTTGGAGATGGGACGGGCGACACCAAGTCTATAACACCACAGAAAGGACGTTTGAAACGACATCTGTTGATTGGTCCATTCCTTTCTCCAACGACAACGATTAATAATTGTATGTGTTTATACGCCACCATTGCCAGCATGATCGGGTGTAGTGTGCCTACCACATCAGTATTGTTGGCGGCTTTGATGCATGTCTGCCATGCCTACAGAGCGGTGGGGTGAGTGTGCCCACTATCACCTGCCGGGATGGCAGAAAAAAGGGTTTTAAGACTTGCCCAAAATGGCCAGACCTGCAGGGTGTGTGTACTGCTGATTGGTCAGAATGGCAAGGCAAGGAGTTTTTCCTGCCACTCAGACAGAGGGGAGGGTGTAGTGTGCCAGCACCCTAGCCCGAAATGGCAGGCTGCGCAGGTGTGCTTGAGTGGGACAGAGTGGAAGGGTGTTGTGTGCCGACCACATCCGTCACCACCGCCAGCTGTGAATACTAAGGTCTCGGATAGTCCTCATTGACCACAGTACCACCAACCTCGTAAGAATTTTTTTTTTAATTCCTGACTAGATAACCCCATTGATCTATTCCCAGTAGATTATGGTGTGTCTCTCAGACTAGATAACCCCGTAGATCATGGTATGTCTCTCAGACTAGATAACCCCGTAGATCATGGTGTGTCTCTCAGACTAGATAACCCCGTAGATAATGGTATGTCTCTCAGACTAGATAACCCCGTAGATCATGGTATGTCTCTCAGACTAGATAACCCCGTAGATCATGGTGTGTCTCTCAGACTAGATAACCCCGTAGATAATGGTATGTCTCTCAGACTAGATAACCCCGTAGATCATGGTATGTCTCTCAGACTAGATAACCCAGCAAATCACAGCGCAAGTCATCTAGTCATCCTTCCATTCCATCTCCCAAGTCCTGCGGCGACAGGCGAACGACGACGCGACAGGTGAGGGCTCACTGGAAGTCGTAGCCGTAGACCTGCACGCAGGCGGCTCGGGCCATAGGGTCGCTCCTTGCTGTACCGGAGCAGCAGCGAGGTTCGGCAGCCCCCCGAGCGACTGAGCAGCCCTCTTTAGGACAGCACTGCTCACCCCCGTAGCATGGGGAACGGGCTAGAAAAGGTGCCCCAAACATTGCCTGCTCCACCCACTCCTGGCCAGCACACCGCAGCTGGAGGGAACCCCTTTCTAGCGGTCGAAAAACTAACAAATTGAAAATTGAAAAAACAAGGACCATTCCTCTTAAACTCGGCTCATGGAACGTACGTACACTCATGGACAAAACCGACAGCGACAGACCACAGAGAAGAACTGCCATTATAGGACAAGAGCTTGCAAGGTACCACATAGACATTGCAGCACTCAGTGAGACCCGACTAGCCGACGAAGGTGAACTTTGCGAGCGTGCCTCGGGATACACCTTTTTCTGGAGCGGCCGAAGCAGTGAGGAGAAACGCGAGGCAGGAGTAGGTTTTGCAATCAAGACCACTCTTGCAAGAACACTGCTAGGACCGCCTAAGGGGATAAATGACCGTCTCATGACCATGAAGCTACCCCTTGATAACAGGAAAAGATGCCTAACCCTTATCAGTACGTATGCTCCTACTATGACCAATCCTGACGAGGTCAAGAATCAATTTTATGAAGAACTGGACAAAGCCATCAAAGCAGTCCCCAAATCTGACAAGCTTGTCATCCTCGGTGACCTCAATGCCCGAGTCGGAGCGGACAACACGTCCTGGGATGGAGTCATCGGCAAACACGGAGTTGGAAAATGCAACAGCAACGGGCTTCTCTTACTTCAACTCTGCTCCCAGCACGAACTCCTCATCACTAATACAATCTTCTGCCTCCCAACGCGCAACAAGACATCTTGGATGCACCCTCGCTCCAAACACTGGCATCTCATAGATTTTGTGATTGTCAGGAAGAGGGACAGGCAGGACGTTCGTGTGACCAAGGCCATGTGTGGTGCAGACTGCTGGACGGATCACCGTCTAATTATGTCTAAGATGAATATCCGCATCCTGCCTAAGAGACGACCTCAGGGAGCAAAGCCACCGAAGCGACTAAACGTTAACAAACTTAGTGATGAAACCATCAGGCAGTCACTAAAACAGACACTGGAAAAACGCCTAGACTCGTTGAAGCTGAACAACCTGAGCGTGGAAGAAACCTGGGCCAAACTACGTGAAACCGTCTACAGCACCGCCGCTGAACTTCTGGGGCCTTCTCCCAGGCACCACCGGGATTGGTTTGACGACAACAGCGCGGAGATCAAGCTACTTCTTGATGAGAAACACCGCGCACACAAAACACACTTGGACGACGTTGGGTCTGTGGCCAAGAAAGTTGCTTTGAGCAACACGCGCAGAACTTGTCAACTCAAACTTCGCCAGATGCAAGACACATGGCTGAGCAACAGGGCAGATGAGATTCAGGCCTTTGCTGACAGGCACGACATGAAAAATTTCTATGCTGGTTTGAAGGAAATCTTCGGCCCGACTTCAAACGGTTCGTCACCGCTGCTCAGTTTAGATGGGTCTCACCTGATTACAGAAAAGGAAAAAATTTTGCAGAGATGGGCTGAACATTTCGACAACGTGCTCAATCGCCCGTCTACCATCAGCGACGAAGCTATCCAGCTTTTACCTCAGGTCGCCACCAATACCACACTTGCTGATCCACCCACCCTTGTTGAGATCACCACAGCAATTAGACAGCTGTCCAACGGCAAAGCGCCTGGATCAGATGCCATCCCGGCAGAAATCTATAAGGAAGGTGGCCAAGCTTTGACAAAAAATCTCCTTCAGCTCTTCATTCTAATATGGCAAACAGAGACACTACCCCAGGACTTCAAGGATGCCTCCATCATACATCTTTACAAGAAAAAAAAGGAAATCGCCATGCCTGTGACAATCACCGCGGCATTTCCTAGCTATCCATAGCAGGGAAAGTCCTCGCCCGACTCCTCCTCAACAGACTCAACGTACACCTGGAACAACAAGGTCTCCTGCCCGAAAGTCAGTGTGGGTTCAGAAAAGAACGGGGAACAGTTGACATGGTGTTCGCTGCCAGGCAGCTCCAAGAGAAGTGCCAGGAACAGAACACTGATCTGTACTCTACTTATGTTGACCTCACCAAAGCATTTGACACCGTCAATAGAGATGGCTTATGGAAGATCATGGCTAAATACGGATGTCCCTCAAAGTTCGTCTCCATCGTGCGACAGTTTCACGATGGCATGCAAGCCAGGGTGCAGGACAACGGTGAAGCATCCCAACCATTCGCAGTCACAAATGGAGTGAAACAGGGCTGCGTCCTAGCGCCGACCCTATTCAGTCTCATGTTCTCCGCAATGCTGACAGATGCCTTCAAAGGCAGTGAGATGGGCATTGGGCTGAGATACCGCACTGATGGTGACCTATTCAACCTCAGAAGGCTCCAAGCCAAAACAAAGGTCCTGACAGACACCGCGAGAGAATTCCTATTCGCCGACGACTGCGCTCTAAACGCAGATTCAGAAACCAACATGCAACACTGCGTCGACCAATTCTCACGTGCATGCCTCAACTTTGGTCTCACCATCAGCACACAGAAAACCGAAGTGATGTACCAACCAGCCCCAGGCAAACAATACATTGACCCCAACATCCACATTAACGGCCAGAGACTGAACACGGTGGAGAAATTCACCTACCTTGGTAGCACTCTCTCTCGTTGTGTTGTAATGGACGACGAAGTTATCGCACGAATCGCCAAAGCCAGTGCAGCCTTTGGTAGACTTCACTCCAACGTCTGGAACAGAAGAGGTATCAGCCTACCCACCAAGCTGAAGGTGTATCACGCCATCGTCCTCCCAACACTACTGTACGCAAGCGAAACCTGGACAGTTTACCAGCGCCATGCCAAGAAACTCAACCACTTTCACACAACCTGCCTCAGGCGCATAATGAGGATCAGATGGCAAGGTTCCCGACACTGAAGTCCTTGCCAGAGCCAGCATGTCCAGCATCTACACAATACTAATGCGCTCTCAGCTTCGCTGGGCAGGCCACCTCGCTCGCATGCCAGACCACCGACTGCCTCGAAAGATACTCTACGGAGAACTGCAGCAGGGAAAGCGCTCTCGCGGAGGCCAGAAAAAGCGCTACAAGGACACGCTGAAGTCCTCGTTGAAGGCTTTCAACATGGATCCTGATTGCTGGGAGGAAGATGCCCAGGACAGAGCTTTGTGGCGTCACTCTGTTCACATAGGCGCTGGGTTATGTGAGGCAAATAGAACTGTTGCTGCTGAAACGCGACGCCTGGTTCGCAAAGCTCGCGCTGCCGACCACCATCTGACAGCCACCATTCCCTGTCCCCACTGTCATAGACTTTTCCAAGCAAGGATTGGACTAGTCAGCCATCTGCGCACACACCGACACCCACCAACCAACACTCCAACCTCTGATGACTAGATGGTCTTCATCGAGTACGATGGACGAACTATATATAGATAACCCAGTAGATCATGGTATGTCTCTCAGACTAGATAACCCCGTAGATCATGGTATGTCTCTCAGACTAGATAACCCCGTAGATCATGGTGTGTCTCTCAGACTAGATAACCCCGTAGATAATGGTATGTCTCTCAGACTAGATAACCCCGTAGATCATGGTATGTCTCTCAGACTAGATAACCCCGTAGATCATGGTGTGTCTCTCAGACTAGATAACCCCGTAGATCATGGTATGTCTCTCAGACTAGATAACCCCGTAGATCATGGTGTGTCTCTCAGACTAGATAACCCCGTAGATCATGGTATGTCTCTCAGACTAGATAACCCAGTAGATCATGGTATGTCTCTCAGACTAGATAACCCAGTAGATCATGGTGTGTCTCGCAGACTAGATAACCCCGTAGATAATGGTATGTCTCTCAGACTAGATAACCCCGTAGATCATGGTATGTCTCTCAGACTAGATAACCCCGTAGATCATGGTGTGTCTCTCAGACTAGATAACCCCGTAGATCATGGTATGTCTCTCAGACTAGATAACCCCGTAGATCATGGTGTGTCTCTCAGACTAGATAACCCCGTAGATAATGGTATGTCTCTCAGACTAGATAACCCCGTAGATCATGGTATGTCTCTCAGACTAGATAACCCCGTAGATCATGGTATGTCTCTCAGACTAGATAACCCCGTAGATCATGGTATGTCTCTCAGACTAGATAACCCCGTAGATCATGGTATGTCTCTCAGACTAGATAACCCAGTAGATCATGGTATGTCTCTCAGACTAGATAACCCCGTAGATCATGGTATGTCTCTCAGACTAGATAACCCAGTAGATCATGGTATGTCTCTCAGACCAGGATGTAGAGTATCAAAAAAAATCTTGACTAAGTGTTTGTGTGTCTTGTGCTTTATCCTACATGATTTGGGGATGCATATTATAAGTATATATTGTTTTAATACTAAACATGGTTATAATTACATTAAATACAAGTAAAAATAATATTATTTTTTATTTACATTTCGAAGTTTAAAAATAAATTAAGATATTAATATACCAAGCAAAAAAAATTTTTTTTTTTAAATTATTTGATTCAGTTTTATTTAAATCGTAATATCATAATTGCCCTTTGAACTAAATCAGCGTAGAATAAATACAAACTAACATTCCTCGGTGATGCCCCTTGTTTGTCATATTCACTTTCTCACAATTCTTCTACTATGATCTCCATGGACTACTTCATTTAATTTGTATTTTATTGAATATGTTTGACGTAAAATAATTTCATTTTAAGCAGGGCAGTAGTTCATAGGTCATCAATAGACCGGTCAGACACTTACTGTAACATGACTAACACGACCAGCCAAACCGTCAGACCAAATGACTACAGAAACTTTCCTCAACATGCTCAAGTGACGACTCCAAAAAGAATAAGTAAGAAATTTATAATTCACTTTCAAAATTGGTATTAACTAAGGTGGATAAACGTATTCATAACATTAATATTAATTCGTGGATATTTAACAAAGTCACACGACAACATTTGTTTATTCCTCCAATACTCTAGATACTTCACAGTATGTCAACACTAACATCCATCAAATCCCTGGTTCATCTCATGTCAACCTGACCTTTGAACCTGAACTAGGAACGGACTCGAACGACAACAGTACTTACGAAGAAATAGGAAACATGCAGGCAGATAGGGAGATCTACATCAACTTAGCCAATAGAAACTGAACACAGACACATTATGAACGTAAACACAACACTTTCTGAATGTGAACACAAATACATTATGAATATGAAAAAAAAATTCATGGAATAAAAAAGTAAGATGAAAGATGAAACTAAATCATTTCATTATTCAACCTATACTTGAAATATAAATATATCAATATTCATTGTATTTGTTATGTAAGAAAATGATTTTTTATATCTGAAAACACACATAAATAAACTAATGTAATCAGGAGTCTATCTGTCGTCCCATCAAATTATGTTTATTGTAAAGAATAAAAATTCTCCAACACATGAGAAAAGTTGAATACATTTCATAACTACGATTAAAAGTAAACAAATAAAATTTAAAACATTGTTTTCTTAAATTTGTTCTTTCAATAGTCATAAAATTTCTTCAGATTCGTCTCGAAATTTATTTTTTTTTACAATTGATTTCCTTATAGATTTTTAGATGTTTTATTTACCAGTTTATAATAATACATAAGACATCTTCCGTCTAGCGTCACCCCCCCCCCTCTGTGCACTGCTCCCTTGCTGTCTCAGTAAAATAAACTTCACCACCCCCTCCATTTTTTCTGTACCTACGCGCTGATTAGATCAATAGTCTATATGACGTGAGGTCAGTGTTGTGTTGTAAACACCCGGCTTATGTTGATTTCTTACGAGTTCACTACGAAATGTTTTCGACAGTAAAACTACCAGAATCGAAATGCTTGCTTTTATACATGTTGCATGTTAAAAAACAAAATTCAGTTTAAGGCAATTTACCGTTTTATTGGCTAATGAGTAATTTATAACATACGTATTTATTGAAAACCCATTGTTTATTTTTATTTTTCTGATAGCGACACGGGTACGGGGTTGTATTTCATCATGTGATCATGTAAAGACCTATATAAATGAGAGAAAGTTGACGTCATGTTATTGTTTTGATTGAATGGCTTCACTTTGACAGTTGTGTGCTGGAACGTCATATGATATATTTGTTTCCTTGATTTTTTTTCTATATCTTTTGTTAGTTAATTTTATATTGAGGCATCTTTGAGGCATACTTTTATTTATTATGGCATTACACATAACTAAGATAAACCAAATACTATTTCAGAAATTCCCAACAAAGACGGCAAAGTTACACCGATGTAAGCGTGTAAGATTTTCTAATCCTTACATATTTTTTTCTTATCAGCATAAACGTTTTAAACAAACAAAACAAAAAGAAAAATATATGTTTTATTACTTCAAGTGTTTATTATCTATATATGAGTAGCTAAATGATTAAAGGAACAATAATTGCTAATAATTGACAAATTATCTTTACATACATATATATATATATATATTTATAATAGAATCTGGGACACGCCCCCCCCCCCGACTCGGGAAGAACTGTTGTTGTGGTATCCCACTGACAACCACTCACACTATAAAAGACCCACTGTATGGTCAAGTGCCCCATATACATGTGGAGGCCCTCTGAGCCGTGAGACAGTAATTTATGTTTCAAGGCGTGCCCCATGCTTTACACCAGCTCTGGTTAACAGCTGCACCATGTCCTGTCCTTCTCAGGAGAGACTAGCCCGTCTGTTTAACGTTACCATAAACTGGTGCAGCCATACCCCACAGAATTGTATCAGTTGCTGCACTGTCAAACTAAGAGCTGGGCTCATAAATATCAACGATCTGAAACTGAAATGTGACACATGACGTATTGACATAACCCATTATATAAGTATATTATGTATAACATGCCAACTATAAAACAATGTTACTTTCATACACCAAACCTTATTTACATTAATTTTACTTTATGGCTTCACGAATAATTTTATTCTGCCATTTCTTAACTATAGCGATCGATTCAATAAGGGAATGAGAATGTAAATATTGATTCATTTTACATGAGCTCGCCCTGCCAAAAAAAATTTCACGCTTATAAATAAGTACTGCCCATATTCATTACAATTCCAATGCAATAATACATCTTACAATAAAACAGTGCTTCCCAAACGTTCAACATCTGTGTACCTCCTTTTTATTTTCATATTACTGAGTACCCATGGTGATAAAAATATTGCCTATTGTTATTAACATCACTGTGCACCGTCATTTTATTGTTTACATTTTTAGCCGTGCATATTTGATTGATTTTCTCAGCCCGGTGCAGGGAGCACTCCCGTAAAATTCTTCGCTACCCTTGGGATACGCGTACTATAGTATGGGAATCACTGCCGTGAAGGTTCTACCTTTCAACATGATGAATTTAGTGCCTCTAATGTAAATATTGGAATAAAACATTAGAAATATTGATTAGTGAGATAATAGTAAATCTGGTTACGTAGACACATAATCATAAAAAAAGTAAATTAACACAGCAAGGCTAATAGAGGGTTGTGGGGTAGTGGGGGGGGGCATTGCCGTCGTTAATGTATTCTTCCAAACAATATCTCTCTGTTTGACTTGTTCTCTCTGATCCTAACTAGCTCACTGTAACATTCACTCATCTTTTCAAACACGTTGACATGAACATGTTGGCATGACAGAATGCATTCATCATTACCATCTCCATATGCTAAGACGCCCTCATCGCTTTTAGCTAGCTGGTAATATGCACGCTCCCTGGTGTGGGGAAAGAACTCGACGTAGACATTCTCTTTGATTCTATTCCGACTGCCCAGAAACTCCATCTTGACAAACTGTGGTTTACCATTTTGAGCGATTGAAGCCAGTTGAAACTGGTGGATGTTTCTTCGCCAAATGTGGGGATGGTGGAATATTCCATAACATTGGTCTGAGAAAAAGGTATTAGCTAAGCCAACACCATGAAGATTATTTACATCAATGTCTTGGGTAAGTCTTACTGTCATCATTCTTTCTAGTTCTAATATTTTAGACTTAACCTGCCTGAGTTTATCGTGTTGATTGTCTTCATCAAAGATGATATTTCCTCCAGCATCTGAAATAAATACGAAATATATATTGTATTTAGTTTTAAAAAATATAAATGAAAAATGTCCAATGGTTTTAATTGTATGTCAATTATTTCAAACAGGAAAAGTTAAATAATGCAATTCAAACATGTCTCACCGTCCAGCGCATGCAATGATTGTATCAGATAAGAAATGTAAATATGAAGCCTTCTGAAAAACGCAGTGATAAATGATCAGCTGTTTCTGAAATGAATAATAAACTCACCCTGCCTGGTTGCAGCTTTACCTTATCCGTCTATCTCATCTTGTTTATTTCCCTTGCCTAGTTCTCCTGCCTTTAACAAAGAGTATTCAGACATTCTCGTTAATTGTTATTATGGCTAAATTGGAAGCGAAAGAAAAATCTTACTTTCCAACTGAAGTAGGTCTGTTGTCTGTGGGCGCTGAACGTTGTCCACCTGGTCGAAGTCTCGTCTGTCACCCATTGCATTATCATTTACATTAAATCTGTGGACAACACATAAGTAGATTGTTATCTAGCCAGTTCTTTGGAACATACTTTCAATCGTTTCTTTAAACCAATGAAGTCCTTGACCTATGTAGTTTTTTTTTTCTTTTTTAATATACTGAACTAATTTACGATTTAACACCTGTAGGCCCCCACATATAATAAGGTGATGGCTACATTCGCGGAATAAGAAACATGACACTTAATGTTAAATTTAATGTTAAATTTCATCTTTAAATTTCAATGCAAAGTTTAAAATCACACGAGTGGTAGCCTATGTAATTTTCTTGTTCACGCTATAAGTGACAGACCATCCGGGTCGGGTGAAGTAGAGTTAGATGTTTCTGTTAAAATGAGATGGAATCTCTTAGAAAGTTTAAACAACCATTGCGACGGTTTTTAAAGTGCCGTTCTTTCAACCCCACCATAACCGATAGTGCAATGGCCTTTAGGCACAACGGGGGATATAGCAGGGACTTTAACTAAGACAGTCGAGCGCTTTAACACACGACTATGAGAGATTGTGTGCCTAGCGCAATAGACCGCCATCTTTACTTTCCCCCAAAAATGTCGGGTACCCATTGGTCTACTAGATGGACTTAGGGACATCGATCGGACTGGAGAAAAGTCCCTGCACTCGCGGGGGCTCGAACTCGTGACCTTAAAGGTAGTAGTCGAGCTAACCTAAATCATTATTCCAATTATCAATAACAAAAAGGAAGGGGTCACACGACAAAAGGGCACTACCAAATAAATTATTTAGAACCGCTGTGCCAGAGATGGTCTTCATACAGCTTGAAAGTTAAAATAGGTAAACGCATGAGTGCAATCTCGTACCGGGAATCTATTAATAGATGTCATGTGATCATACTAGTGCACGACAAACCCAGCAGGCTCGATTGATTCATGAACACAAAAGCTGACGCAATAAACATATACAGTTTTCATCACACTTATCAAACATCACCAGGCACGCCGAGAGGGGGATCAGGGGGGGGTCATTGCCAGGGGGCCCGCATCTGTAAGGGGGCCCGGCCGCCCCGACCATGTCAATTATTTCACGACTCATTGTTTATTAAGGGGCCCGCAATGATGTCCTGCCCTGGGGCCCTTGTTGGCTCTCGGCGCCCCTGAACATCACTTAAATATTTGGCTGTGATTTTTTTTAAAGCATGCTGATAGTCGAAAGAAAAACGTTTGGTAAATTCCTTTTATAGACATACAAGACAACATTTTAAAAAATAGCATGGTTCTATAAATATTTGTTTAACAACTCTTTAAATGTGAGGTCCACTGAAGTGCAATAAGTCATGCAGCAATTGATCGATACAAATAAAATGACGATGTGTTGTAAACTCAATCAATGAACCATGACTTTGCTACATTATTCAGCTGTATCTACTTTATCATATTAGTAACATTATGATAGTTTATATACTGATGGCAGGATCCATTCACTTATCATGTAACGCGTTTTTTCCCTTGATTAATACCCCCCCCCCCCAACCATGTAACCCTTCAGAATTATTCTGTGTCACACTTCGTCCACCACAACCACTCCCCTTTTTCAAAGGCGTGACGTCATAAGCGTACGATCCCTCATTATTATTATTTTTTTAAAATGTATGTTACTATGAAGATATTAGTATTTGCTACACCTGTTGTAGTTTGTCCGATTCCTTTTTTTTTTTACAAAAAAAAATAAACATAAATATTACACTAAAATACGTATTACAAAAATAGTTAAAATGCGAAATAAGCTATCACTGATAATTAAACTATACTTACTATATTTACTATACGTACTATATTTACTATACTTACTATATTTACTCTATTTATAAATATTTACGCTTCTGCTTTTTTTAACTGACCCTTGGCCACCCCCCCCCCTTACGTTCAATGCTAAGGCCACCTCTGCTAACGGGTAAGAAATGAATTATCAATTGTTGCTAAATGTTTGTTTTGTTTATTTAAAGTTGTCTTACTACCCCCCAGAACGTTAAGAATAAAACTATCGTGAAACGAAATGATGTGACCCACAGAATACCGACAATGTTTCTTTAACTGTGTAATGGATATAATAAAACATTATAAAAGTCTAAACTTTATGGTAAGCTATACATTTTCAAACATTTCATCTATTTTTATTTAATAAATAGCTTGTTATTATAATCAAATAGTAAACGAAACGTTATACTAAAATATTACCTTACTAGATTTTAAACTTTATAATCGGAAAATAACAATAGGATAAGTTGATAAACAAATCGCCATCGTGAATTGCCAGCGTGTAAAGGGTTTACCCGAAAATGTGTATTAGAAAAAAAAGTTACTGCGTAATTGACTCATGACTGTGTTCCTAAAAATAAAAACGCGTGGTATGGATAATTTAAAAGTTTGAATGAATTGACTACATTTCTAAACAGAGACTTCGGTAACATAAAGACAGTGAGCGTACTTTGGAGCGGTGTAAAATAAAGTTTTCTTAGCACTAACGGGCCACCAGGGCAGGTGTGGCGTGTAGAATTCATGTTTCTGTAACTACCAAATATAAAGCCACTTGTCCGTCCTGTGCAAATGTACTCTCCCATTATCTTTCATCTTGTTGGGTCTGCCGTGCTATTGGGCTCAACGGAATCATTTTTGTCGAGGTGTTTGATAGGACGTCCTCGAGCTGTGAGAAGGTCATACACAGTGACGTCACATGTATTCAACCGCAGCATAAAATAAAACTTACATAACGCTCACAACGTTATTAATTGGTACGTGGGTTAGTATTGAGAGTGTGTGTGTATGTGTAGCAGTAGTATTGAGTGTGTGTATGTGTAGCAGTAGTATTGAGTGTGTGTATGTGTAGCAGTAGTATTGAGTGTGTGTATGTGTAGCCACTGGCGGCGGAGCAGGGAGGGGGGGCAGCGGCCCCCCCTAAAACTTTTAAGGGGGGACGACGCCCCCCCTTGAATTTTCAGTCTGCCCCCCCTAAAATTTTAACTTTTTTAACTTTGTAATTCATTTTAGTTTATATGTATCATTTTCATTTTCATAATTCATTTGATTTATTTCTTAAATATAATATTTGAAAGAAATTATAATTAATTGACATTTTACAGTAATCACATTATTGAGAGTTTTTGTGGCATATTTTAAAATTAGTTGCAAGTACCCGGCTTTGCCCGGGTTTAAAATAATGTTTTCTGTTTATTTAAGAAGCGTAATTTGACGTTTAATTAAGATTTAAAATAAGACGCGTAAAAAAAGGGTTTATTTGCATGCAAATTGCAATAAAAGGGTACATTTATCTTAAAGCAATGTGATACACAACATTTTTGGCAGTTCCTCTCTCTCTCTCCCTTCCCTCCCTCCCTCTTTCCCTCCCTCTCTCTCCTCCCTCTCTCCCCTCCCTCCCTCCCTCTTTCCCCCCCTCTCTCTCTTTTAGGCATGACTGTATCAAAAGATGACAATTCCTATGGATGAAGAAATGGAATGTAATAATGTAGTAAGTAATGTGATACTTGGTTCCCCGTACCGATCATATTTATAGTAAGTTAGCTATGTGGGAGAGAAGCTCGTAAAACCTGAAATCGGGGTAAAAGTTTGGCAATTTTCATGTCTTTGATATCAAAAATAATTAATTACAATTAAAGTACCCATTGAGATGGAACGAAACCTGTTTAAGAATATTCCCCATGTAATTTTGTGTACGTGTACCCAGTGGCGCAACCAGCAAAAAATGCTGGGGGTGGGGGTGGGGGGGCTCACATATTGAAAAAAGACAATCTGACAGTCTTTTTTGTAACTTTATAACGTAAATTATTTATTGATGATTTGGCCTTGGGGGTGGCTCAAGCCCCCCCCTGCCCCCCCCCGGTTACACCGCTGCGTGTATCAAATTTCACGTTATTTGGTTGTCTGGATCTTGAGTTTAAGGGAACAGACAGACAGATAGCAAATGCGTCTTAAAGTATAGAGAAGTATTGCCATCTACCGAATGACGGCAAATGTAATTTTTAAAGAAAATACAATTATTTATTATCTTTTCATAAATTACTTTTTGTTTATTGAGTTTCCCGTTTCCGGTTTCATATTCATCATCATTCATGATAATTATCGGTAATTTTCTGATCTAATTTCATTATTAAATTTGTAAACAAACTGATATTACGAATCAGTTGACGACAGAAGTGATCAATGTTCATTTTTATTTTTTTAAATATGTTATTTTTTAATAATATCGATTAAATACTTGCTACAGAATTACTATATTCTATTATAGAATTAAGGGGGGAAAATTTGTCTTTCGGTCATAATTTGTCTTGCCCTTCCTTAAATTTTCAAGGGGGGGCGCCGCCCCCCCCCTTGAATTTTGGCTTGCCCCCCCCCCTTAAAATATTTCGTTCCGCCGCCGGTAGTTTTGACCCTATGTAAAGATTAAAATTACCGCTTTAACCCCCACTTCCCTCCTCCCCTAAGACACTCAGCCCAGGCCAGTAAACTTAAAGGCCGCCTGTGATTAAGGCCGCCTGTGATTAAGGCCGCCTGTGATTAAGGGACCAGTTTCGATGAAATGATTACTTTTATAACACAATCGTACATTATTTTTTTCTATGTAGTTAATATTGTTCTTTATCGAAAACAATTTTTTTGCCAAATAATAATCATTAAAGAATCATACTGTTTACTCTTTTAAAATAAAGGTAAAATTAATTTCCCCCCTCTTATCATAACATGAAACTTATTTATTCAAAGGTATAAACAAAATATCGATGATGTAAAAATAGAGAATAAAAATATAAAACAAAGTCATTAGCATAATGCCAAAAAAAAGTTACATTATTTTTTTTTCGGATTTGTGGGTCAAAGTAGAACCAAAAACACCTGAATGAGAGAGTTGGAGGAATGTCATTTGTATATGCGTAGTTTTGCTGGCCGTCATACGAGATTCTCCAGCCAATCGTAGAGAGAAGTAGCTTGCTGCGTAATATTGTATGCCGGTGGTGTAATGTTTGAAATGAGAGAATCAACTATTTATAGATTACACAACAAAGATGATTCACTGGTCGGTATAGGAAACACGGTTAAGAGATAGTTATGCTTTAAATACCAATAATTTAAATGGTTTGATAAAAAATACTATGGAAATCGGAAAATGAGCAAAAATATATAAATTACTTTTTTAATTCGCTTTTTTTTCTCCATTTTCTGAGCCATTAATACACTGAATTAGCCCCATAAGCTATTCTTGTATTCATTGTATATGAAATAAATATCTTGGATGAAGGGCGGATGGCCGAGCAGTAAAGAGTGTTCGACTGTCGATCTGAGAATTCCAGGTTCGATCCTAAGTGGAAACCAAGTGAATTTTTCCAGGTCCTTGTGAAATTTTGTTAGTGTCTCACAAGTCCACCTAGTTTTAAATGGGTACCGTATTTAAATAATTTGGGAAGTAAAGACGGCTTGGCGTTGTGCTAATCACGCGATTCCTAAATATGCCGAGGTTATAGAAATAGATAAATTCTACACTTCGTCTGCCCAAATGGCCCCATAGGGCTAAGGGAACTTCACCTTTTTATTTTATCATATATACGTGCTATTACTTACTGTTCAATACTACTATGTGTTACATGCCAACATTCATAACTCTAATAACAAGCAGGAATATAACTATCTCTCTATTCGCTTATGGGGACGGATAGTCGAGAGGTTGACTGTCTACATGAGAGTGCCTGGTTCGATTTCCGGTACCTCCATGGCCATTGCACTATTGGCTATGATGAGGATAAAAGAAGAGTACCATTAAAATCATACCATTGGTGGTGTATAATATCTAAGAGATAAAAAAATCTCTTCCTTACATGGGCTTTACGGACTTACTTCCTCTAATCTTTGGTTGGCTGTTAATGTGTTTTTTTTTAAATGCCACGTTTCATTTAACTACTTGAAAGCATCCTGTTAATATAATCATTTAAACCGAATAAAATCTAAAATTGTTCTCATACAGAATTTATTTTTTTCCTTTTTTTTTTAGCTGGTGGTTGTTTTTCAATTGTGTTTGTTTCCTAATATATTTACTTTACTACAGGTAAGTCATTAGCCGTTAAAACATAAACAAAATAAAGGGTAAACATAAAAATCTTTTCTTAAAAATAAAAAGAAAGTACAATTCTTAGTTGTATTTTAAGTCTATTCGGGTCCGCGACGCAGCTCCGGACAAGGGGGTTAACTTAGTTACGTACGGCATGTAGAAAAAACGTGTTAAAGGGATATTAATGACCCAAACGGGAAAAAAAACTACTTTTGTGGCCCTGAAAGCATCAGATTTGATCAGTACTAGAAGGAGGGCCATTCTCCAAGTTTTACCCTTCCGTTAAAACGGCTGTGTGTCAGATAATTCTATTTGTTTATCTGTTCATAGTTTGTTTGTCAGATAATTCTAGTTGTTTATCTGTTCATAGTTTGTGTGTCAGATAATTCTAGTTGTTTATCTGTTCATAGTTTGTGTGTCAGATAATTCTAGTTGTTTATCTGTTCATAGTTTATGTGTCAGATAATTCTAGTTGTTTATCTGTTCATAGTTTATGTGTCAGATAATTCTAGTTGTTTATCTGTTCATAGTTTGTGTGTCAGATAATTCTAGTTGTTTATCTGTTCATAGTTTGTTTGTCAGATAATTTTAGTTGTTTATCTGTTCATAGTTTGTTTGTAAGATAATTCTAGTTGTTTATCTGTTCATAGTTTGTTTGTAAGATAATTCTAGTTGTTTATCTGTTCATAGTTTGTTTGTCAGATAATTTTAGTTGTTTATCTGTTCATAGTTTGTTTGTAAGATAATTCTAGTTGTTTATCTGTTCATAGTTTGTTTGTAAGATAATTCTAGTTGTTTATCTGTTCATAGTTTGTTTGTCAGATAATTCTAGTTGTTTATCTGTTCATAGTTTGTTTGTAAGATAATTCTAGTTGTTTATCTGTTCATAGTTTATGTGTCAGATAATTCTAGTTGTTTATCTGTTCATAGTTTGTGTGTCAGATAATTCTAGTTGTTTATCTGTTCATAGTTTGTGTGTCAGATAATTCTATTTGTTTATCTGTTCATAGTTTGATTGTCAGATAATTCTAGTTGTTTATCTGTTCATAGTTTATGTGTCAGATAATTCTAGTTGTTTATCTGTTCATAGTTTGTGTGTCAGATAATTCTAGTTGTTTATCTGTTCATAGTTTATGTGTCAGATAATTCTAGTTGTTTATCTGTTCATAGTTTGTTTGTAAGATGATTCTAGTTGTTTATCTGTTCATAGTTTGTTTGTCAGATAATTCTAGTTGTTTATCTGTTCATAGTTTGTTTGTTTTTTCGGTTCATTTTACTTGTAGATTTTTTAACATATTACTGACAGACCTCAAAATTACTTTTTTTTAAAGTGAATATTTTTAGGGTTTTAATTAATAAGTAACTGTAAGTGACAACCTAAGGTTGATTAGCTAACATTATTATTTATTTTAATGTTAATCTTATTATTTATAAGATTTATAAATTTTTTTCTAACTTGATAAAAAATGTCTTATAGTCTTGAAAAATCGTGACAAAGATAAAGAACACATCACATTGGGAATTCCCGAGGAAAACATTGCATCATGATATCACGTTCTCAGCTGTTTGAGGGCGGTAACCATTGATATTAGTTACAAAAATCTCTATGGTTCAGAATCCATATTTACCTCCTTTTTTTCATTCTTTGTGTACATTATTATTCGATATCTGAATTGGGTAATGTAACTAAGGCGTAGACATGAGGGCGTTGGTTGTATGAATTACAATGCCGACTACTTAAATAGTGTTGAGTCTAACACTACGCTCACTAAAATGGAAAATGCATGAGATAACTGTTTTGGATTGCCTAAAATAGATAGATAGGTTGAAAGACAGATACGTAGACAGATAGATATACAGATAAATAGACAGGTGTACAAAGAGATAGATGAATACACATAACGATAGATAGATATATAGACAGATGGATAGACAGTTAAATAGACAGATAGACGGATAGATAGACAAATAGACTGATAGATAAACTCATAGACAGACATTTATTCATCATCGGTAAGTAGTTTTATCGTTGACTGTTGTTTTTATAAACTGCAATCTTGTGTTTTGTATTAAAACAAATTGATAAATAATGGCCTAAATAATTCTTTTTTAATACACCACATCCGACTGGCCGCAGGAAGTTATACAAATTTTTTGCTTAACTTCAGAATCTATGTATATTTAATAAATGATGTACACTTTATTTTTAATAACGTTTTACCGCTTCTGATCGGCATCTTCTTAAAGTGAGGTAATTATCAACATATAGAGTCATTAGAATACATTTCTGTACTCTCTAGAAGAGATATATTTGAAAGTTTAAAACCATTCAAGCTAAATTACAAAAAAAATAAAAATAAATAAACAGTAAAGCATATAGATTTTTGCATTTCAGTGTGAAAATATTTTCAACTCCAACACACATTGAAAATCTTCCTTTTTCTCTACCGCAAGTGTTGTGGGCAAACACAGGCGTTCAGTTCGTTGCTTTGTTTTCTTTTTACTCTGCGTCATTCATACATTTCTGTTTTGACCAGTTCACTCAATTCAATTGATTTTTTTTTAAGTTATCATTTTAATTTTGTATTTCTTTTCATTAAATTATTTCGTCATGATGTGTCAAAAGTATCAGCACTTTTGTACAAATATATTATTTACCCATTGTGCTAATATTATTAAAACACAATGTACCAATTAAAAAGTTACATAATGTACCCACATTATGAACACATACTGTATTCCAATGCTGTGTATTGTATTTTTTAAAGTAATAAAATAATAATAAAAAAAATAAGAATATTTGTATTTATTTAAAGGAAAAAATTCAAAATATTAATATTTCTATAGATATTAAAAAAATCTTTTTGAAATGTTCTTACCTATTTAAATAAAGAAGTCCAACATTGATTGAATCATGTAGACAAGAAAAACAATTTCGATAAAAGATTTTTTTGGAGGGGGGGGGGGAATCCGGTTGTATTTATTTATAGATGAGGTTAGCCACTGCATACCTAAGTTTCTAAAAATAACATCCAATTAAAATATCGCAGTCCATACTTGCGTTGATGTTTGTGTCTGTAAAAAGAATGAGTCACCTCCAGCTCAACAATCAAGAAATTCATTTCATTTTTAAATAATTTCTATGCTTTGTTGAAATAAACAGTCGATTTTCTTTTTTTTTCGCCCATAAAATAATAAATGAATTATTAAACGATTTTCTATTAATGTCCCCTACCTTTTTTTCCTTTTGAAATGTCTTATCAAAAAGTAGTTTTACAATAATGTCGAAATATGTGTAATATGTTAACTCTTAACAGTATATGTGTAATCAGGCGTGCGGAGCCGCCATATTTTTTTCCGGCTCCTGCTCCCACAAATTTGACGGCTCCGGCTCGGCTCCGGCTCCCTATTAAGATAGTATCACACGAGACAAAAATGTTTGTAATTGCGCCACGCAAACATGCCGCTGATAAAAAGTTATGCAAATTTTGCCGCGTTCACCCCCATAGTCGGGAACTTGAAAAATATACGCATTGTCGGTTTTACTAAAAACAAACCATTTCAGTGCGTCCAGAATCATATCATTATTTTCGACCCAGGTTTCACTAGTCGCCATTTTCATAAGTAATAAAAAGTTATTTCAATGATCGAATTCGCAAATAGTAAAATGATACATTATTTAAAATATTTTAAAGACTTCAGTATTTATATTTATTATTTATAAATTCGAAGTGACTATTCGGACCCGGAACCAATAAACTTCGATTTCTATTCGGACCCCGAAAAATGCGAAAGCTTGCCTGTCTTATGACGTTGTTTCTATTTATAAGTCCTGTTATTATAATGTCAGCGTCTACTGAACCGTATTTTACGGTGTCGTGCTACTAAACATACAAGAAATGTGAACCAGACATATTTGTATACCTTTACTACGCATTAAAGAAAAAAGAAAGAAAATGTCGCGAGTGATAAAGAGGTCGCTCACTCATCATGACTACGTAATGTGTTCAGTAAATATGACGAAATGCAAAAGTTAATAGTGAACCGGGGGGGGGGAGAGGGGGAGGGGGCGTATGGTAATACTCAAGAAAAAAATAAAAAGGGTTGCGTAATTTGTTCAGTCTTTAATAAAAGTCGATTGTATATAAAGATTAAAGCCACTATTTTATAAAATTTGGAATTAACAGCTGTCATGGGTAAGTCAGTTTTAGTCACTGAAATGCGTCACTAAATTTACGAGTGCAAATATTTATATTTATTGTTTCTGTTAATATATACATTATATATATATATATATATATATATATATATATATATATATATATATATATATATATATATATATATATATCAACTTGTGCAGTTGAGAAATTCTGCATCAAAATGACAGCAGATTAAAGTAAACAATGTCAACGAATAAATAAACACTGCATAAGAATAGTGCGATATATTTAGCAAGTGATATTTTCATTCTAAAATTAATTGGCTTACTGCAGCTTCTAGTTGTAGTATAGATGACTATTATCTAGTAGCTAGCCGCTTTTGTTTGAACCAATGGATAATGTGAACGTGTATATTCTGAATGTTCAGAACCACTAGTCTAATAATACAGATATCACACGTTACAAAACATCCCCACTCTCACCACATGGCCCCCAGTAGTGAGACGTACTTGACAAATCTCGTTGGGGCCATGCTACTAGGCTTAGACAGTTTTATTTAGACAAATATTGATAAACAAATAATCAACAACAGTTTAGTCCCTTTGACTCAGATCTCACAGGGAAAAAAATTAGAGACAAAGTTTCATAGTAGAGTTAGAGGAGGTAATTATTTGTAAAAATATTCCACATTCTGATGACGAAAACTCACATTTTAAAATAAAAAAATCGACTACTATAATAAAACAAATACAAATCTTATCAAATATTTTGAATAGTTTACTAACATTATAAAAAGTATTTGTCACATAAGCACATGACATGACAACAGAACAGCATAATATGTTCATCGCTAGAATTTCGCACCGTTTCATCGATGCGTTAACGAAAATCCTTATTATCGCTCTGGCCTATTTTCAAATTAAAAATTTATGAAAAGTCTACTTCCAGCAAAAAAATGTGTGTGTCATTTTAAATTAACATGCGAAGTGTTTACCAGCAATTTGATATCAAAAACTTTTTGTGTAAGATTTGTTCTAGGCCAATTGAGGCCTATAATAATTGTAACCATTGATTAACCAGACTATTTATCAACAATAGTTGAGATCCCGAAATTTTAAAATTGATGTCAGAGCTCAGTAAGTAAGAAATATTGCCCAAGATGACATGACTGAAAAAATTCAGTGCATATGTATATGTAGTATGCAGTCTAGTTCAGACTTCAGACGAAAATATAAGGAAATACCAGCGAAGTTTTCAATTCTGCACATTGTTGTCTGTGCCTGAAACATTGGCAGCTAGTATTTTTGTTTAGCTCAATGCCAACCATTCAACTAAACCAAGCAATACTTTATACAAGAAAATCACAAATTTCATTGACTTGCCCATGGACCCCTCTGAAGATCCTCGCGGACCCCTGGGGGTCCGCGGACCACAGGTTGAAAACCTCTGGTCTAGAGCAGTGGACCTCAACCTTTTTCTTGCCACGGACCGGTCATCATTTGATAATTTCACAGCAGCCCACTGGAAAGTCACACAATCACGAGAGTAATTAATCTAAAGGAAATAATTTAATGTTTCTTGGGTGGTCCGGAAACTTTCGTTCCATGGCCTGGGGGTTGGGGAACACTGGTCTAGAGCATTGGTAGGCAACCACAGCCTTCAGATATAATTGTGACCTTATAAGAGAACAAAAATTAGTGTTGTGCTGCCTCTTAACCATCTGCAATCATTAACTTTTGTATATTAAAAATGAACCATGAATCACATTAAGTGGCAACATATTGTTTTTAAGCTTCCTTCCCATGAATACTGATTCAGTGAAATCATTGTATAGCTGTATACATCAGTTTATAGCAGTAGTTGTGTATGCAGCTTATAGTAGTATATATTGTAGATTTATTTCATGTGACCTTGGATTATCAAAGGTTTATCCACACCTGGTTTAACTGACTAGTGAATAAAGTTTAAAATAGGCCTATGATAAGATTAAATCTAAAAACAGAAATAAGCATTTGAAAAATGTTCCTTTTATTCCCTTTCAATAGCTTAACTGACATTTTTATATGTAGAACTATATCATATCAACACTGTTGCCTTTGCTACACTAATGCAGGTCAGTTAAACTCAAAATAAACCCAAATTAGCTGCCATACTAAGAATACATTTATTCACCAATATGAAGATTGCAGATAACAGCAAAAATAATGGTCAAGTCCCTGTATTTATTTAAGTACTAAAGATTCAATAGATTATTGAACAATTAAAATTGACAAATTTCTATTGTTGTTAAATGAATGATATTAGTGTTATTTAATGAAACATTTTTCCTAATATAATTTTCTTTAATTAAAATAAAATGCTACAGAAAGAAAGCTTTCGTCATCTTCATTTGCAACACCATCAAGTTATTACTCTCATATCTCCTCAGAACTCATCGGTTTGTATTTTTTTTTCATTTAATTATTTTAAAAAGTTAAATTTAAGCAAGGACATCACTAAGATGCCTGAAATATTCAACATGCAACGCTCTAAACATTGCAAATTTGATCACATGTGATAGAAAAGTTTGAGACTGTATTTGTCCTAACATTCTGAGTTCATTGTAAAAATTTTCATTGTTGCATAATTTTGAGCATTGAATCAAAAAATGTTAGCCCATAATATGTTTTTATATGCCTCAACATCATCTCACAAGGTCCACCTCCCTACATTGTCTAGAAATCATGAAAAAATTGTTTTTGTTTTGTCAAAGTTACATTTCTGTGTCTAATGACTTGATAATCGGCAGACATATATAGAAGTGTATGCGTTGTAAAAAAAAAATTTGTTCTTCTAGGTACACAAAGTTTTCTCATTTTAGAGATTTTTTTTATATTGCTTATTTCTTTTTTTTTTCTTCAAAAATTGACCTTTTTTTTAAATGTTGTGCATAGTCAGCCTTGCTGTTCCTGCATTTTAAAAAGTTTTATACCCTTTAAATTAAATTCATTGAAAGAAATAAGTTATTAATTAATTTTAATGAACAATATTTAGTAAGACTAACTGTATGAAAATTCATTGTTATCATTTATTGTACTATATTTTTAAACTAATAAATGCATATAAATAAAAATGTTTTAAATTTTATCTTTCAGATCTTTCAGCTTATTTTAAGCCAGAATTTCTTATTGAAAGATCTACCAAAGTGCTGGTTAACTTAAACTTCAGTGAAAGAGACTGTAAGAAAAATCCTGGCCACTTTGGTCATTTCAATTTAAATTCGCTTGTATTAGATCGGATTCCTTCAGTTATTCGTTGTAGTGAAATGTTACCTTTTCTTAAGCTGATGGGAGATTTAACCGTCAGAGTGATTGTATCGCACAATGGTAGTCAGAATGCAGCTAATCAGCAGAAAGTAATAGCAGGAACAGGTTTTGTCATGGATCTAGCATGCGAGGGATTAGGAAGAAAACGTACAAAAATATTTATTCAAACATCACGACATCTGGTATACAATAATAAAGAAGCTCATCATGCTTCTGTTGAGTTTTTTTATGATGATAAAGAGCGAAAAAACGTTGTCACTCTTGCAGGGAAGGATCTGATGATCAGTGACACACCTGGTGACAGCCAATGCGTACTAGTTTGTGAAAGCTCAGATGTTGGTTTCATCCAGAAACTTAATCAGACACAGACTGATTTTCGTAGAGCTGCAGATCAGCTTCCAGTAAAAACTAAGAAAGGATTGTGTAAAAAAGTATTTATCATCCATCACCCCCATGGTTGTCACAAAGTGTTATCTTATGGAGATTATGTCACAGTCAATTACAAATTAAACAACTTTAAAGATGAACAAGGACAAGCTACTTTGACACGAATGACTCCCAAAGAAAAAGGTAATAATCACTGCATTAGCTTAAGCTGTGTTAAAAATTAAGATTATATTGGTTAAAGCTTTATTAAAAATTAACATCCCTGTGAAAAACAGAATCATTTATATACTGTGCATACATTTTTCCAAGAAAAGAAATTTTAAAGAATTAAATTATGTTTTCAAAATTATATTCAATTGGATAGCTTTTATTACTATTGAGGGTGGATTTCATTTCTGCATTAAGTTTCCAGCTAATAAAATTATGTCTTTTAGTCACTTACTTCTCTCATTGATTTCAAAACTAACCAGCCATAAAAATGTAAATGTTTTCGTGTGAAATGTAATCTGCAACCTTTGAGATAAAAGGGTTAGGATTAACTTCTCATAATGAAGCCATATCCAAACTTATCATAGTTACATTTTTAAACAGAACTGTGTATACATGTACTAGTGTTAAATAAATTGTACAGTTACATTTTACATATCTGTGAAGTAATGCTGTTATGAAAAATTTGCCCTCACAGCTATACCTACCATAAGGCTAATGATTTTATATTAATTTTTAGATAGAAACCTGGCAGCAATTTTTTCTTTCAATTGTGGTCACAGTCCTGCTTGATTCCTTACATTTACCCATTAGATTTTAAATTCAGTCAAAACTGTATTCTTTTTAATTATAATTTTTGTGTATTAGTTTTAAAATGTTTTTCTTTTATTTTTGTGAATCTTTGGTATCTATTTCAAATTTGTTTCAGGTTTTTCTGACACGAGTCATTATAGAAAAGCCTTGCTTTACACTGCAGACACTTGCCCTGGTTCTTGTGGTGCTCCAGTTTTGACTTATATAGACAGGTCACCATCTTCATTCAGTCTGGATATTTGGATGCATAACGGGTTGGAAACAGAACATAAGCTGGGGGTTTCCTCATTGAAGGGTTAGTGAGTTATATGATTTTATTATTGTCTGTGTAATATTTTTACATTTAATTGATTTCAAGTAAAAATCCACTGTTGGTAGCAGTTTACAAATTTTTGATGAACTTTCAGGTGAAAGCAAAATAGAATAAAGTTTACTGTGCAATTCTCAAACACTATATTGTAATAATTGTTTGACTTACCCTAAATTGTTGGTGCACACACACATACAACAATTTTAAATACAATAATCAATTTGAATTCTTGAAATGTTTTATTATTTAGGTAATAGTTTTTTCAAAATATTATTTTGAAGTGACTTTAATAAATAAAATAATATTAAATTTTACCTTT
Organism: Bulinus truncatus; assembly: GCA_021962125.1. Classification (NCBI taxonomy): domain Eukaryota; kingdom Metazoa; phylum Mollusca; class Gastropoda; family Planorbidae; genus Bulinus; species Bulinus truncatus. The sequence goes on from JAGDYQ010000196.1 coordinate 162,813, forward strand.
AAAGATTCTCGGACTTTGATAAAATCTAAACCAATAAGTTTGTACCCCAAAGTCAAGTTAATGTAAATAAACATTTCTGACCTTCTTATAATATTTTATATGCTTCATTTTGTTTATTTTGTTTGAGCTAATAAGCTAAAAATAAATACAGTAAATACATAACCAGTAATATTTTGGCATGACATTTCTTTGGCCAGAACTATAAAGCAAGACAAATGTTTAGTTACTGTATAATTTGATACATTTTTACTAATTTTAATGACCATTAACATTGCAGTGAGTGCCAAAGAAGATTTACTACAGCCCAGGGAAAATGAAGAAAGTAATGATGAAGAGGCTGCAGGTAAAAATACAGCAAGGCTAGAAATTTGTTGTTTTATATTTTCTTATACTTTATATTGTTAAAAGAATTTCACTTGCTTTTGTTGGGAAAGTTTATGTACAATATTAAAAAGAGCGCCCAAGACTAAAAAAAACTAAACAACTACAGAGCTCAGCACATTTATGAACCCATGCTAAACTTGAGAGTCCATAATCTCTTTTTGCTATCCCCCTCGTCTTATAAACGTTTTCAAAAGATTAACTTCAAGCTCCAAAAGAATTTGATTAAATGACATAAACATTTAAAATGTTGTATTGTCATCAGGAATACACAAGTGTTCACAATTTTAAATTGATTGGACTTTGAGAAGTTGGTGAGAATTAATTTTGAATTTCCCAAAACATAGAGTAACTGTAATAAAAGATTATAAAAAGTTACAATGTTTTTATAAATGTTGTGACAATAATGAAGCTCTTACTCTTAATTAAGTAATACTTTTGAAATGATATTAACATTAGTTGGTACTATATTACTCATCCCAATACCTTCAGGGTGGCATATGTTACACTTGATTTAAGTATATACACTAGGGAGGGTAGGCAGCTGTTAAGAGTACAGACTAAAAGGGACAAAAAATAGTACAGATAAGGGGTTCAGAAGTACCAATATCTCTTATTATCAACCAGAGATAAGCTCACTTTAAATGGGCAGTATTTGCAACTTTATAGAATGCACCTAATTTGTTTTGAAATGTTTTGCATAAAATTTCATTTTCATTGCTTATGTTAAACAAAAATAATTTAAGCAATTGATCTTAAACTTTTCATTGCTGGGTATAGACAAATGCAAATAAGGCAAGCAAGCTGTTTATGCTAAAAGTACTGACATATATAGAAAATACTGATAAATATAGCCTCAAAAATAGGCACAAAATGACGTCTGGTATCATGAACTATATCAGCCTTTCTTTAAAGCTTCTGAAACAAATCCCTAATCCTATTCTCATTATATCTCATTATCTATTAATGAAATCTCTGTAATTTTATAGACTAATATAATTACCATAAAACATTTATGGCGTAAACAATTTCTGATCAAAACCAATAAAATCCTAAATGATTGTTAGAGGCGTAAAATGAATTGATTTCTATAATAAAACTATTAAATTACTGCCTTTTGCCCAAATATTATCCATTAAAGTTGTAATATTAATCTTACAGATTCAAGAAGCCAACTTAGTGCTGAAAACATACCATTAAAACTAGTGGAAGCTGAGAACAAAACCTTGAAAAATCAATTGATCTGTAAACTCTGCAGAAAGTCTGATGTGAGAGATATGTTCCTACCTTGTGGAGAACTATTTGCTTGCAGTGATTGTTCAAAATCTTTAACCATTTGTCCATCCTGTCAAAAGCCTATACTGGCAACTGTGACTGTATACCTGACTTAGCTGTTGTTCTTGGCTACAAAGCCTTAAAAGGTAAATTTTACAGATACAAAGATAAAATTATTGACATGTACTCTTTTATATTTATTGATAAAGTTCCAGGGCCATGGCCGTGGTTTTGTTTTTTATTTTAATTTTTTGCACTTCTTTTTTATTATAAGTTGAACATATATACTATTATAAGTTGAACATATATACTATTATAAGTTGAACATATATACTATTATAAGTTGAACATATATACTATTATAAGTTGAACATATATACTATTATAAGTTGAACATATATACTATTATAAGTTGAACATATATACTATTATAAGTTGAACATATATACTATTATAAGTTGAACATATATAATATTATAAGTTGAACATATATACTATTATAAGTTGAACATATATACTATTATAAGTTGAACATATATACTATTATAAGTTGAACATATATACTATTATAAGTTGAACATATATACCAAAGAATATTAAAAAGTGTCTCTGAATAATCAGGCTTTAAAAAGCAATAGGCTTGACATACACTATTCCTTCCTCAGAGTCAAGCACATCAAATAAGCTTCTCTGGGAAGGTGTAATTAGTGATCAGCAAACTCTCAATAACTTATCAGTGAGCCTATGCTGACTGAGCTGCCAGTACCCACAGAGAGGTGACTTAAAACTGCCACCAATTACTGAAGACTTGACGAAATGTTCAATATTGAAGAGATAAAAAATGATTTCCTTAACTTTTATTGTGGCGGAATGAGAATTAATTTTTTAAAATTACAAGTTTTATCTTGAAGTTTATTTCGAAGGCAGTATTTAATAATAACAGTTGTCTTCACTTCTTGTTAGTTTTGAATCATTTTGTCATTACTGAATACAGCCGTATTGTTTACTCTATGTGTGTACTTTCTGTATTTATTAATAAAATTTAACCTGGCAGTAGAGGACTTAAATCTCGTTATTTAAATCTGCATTGATTTGTTATTGTTTATGTAAGTGCCATATCATTTTTGTGGTTAAAGATTGTTCCTTTTTTTTATTTCCAGATTCCATGCTCATTAGATAATTTTTTTTTGTATTGCATATCTGAGGTTTTTTTAATTAATTTTCTTCTTTGATTGGCGGTATGCAAGGAACGAAAAAAAAAAGGTTGTGTTGGCTTGATAAAGATTGAACTGTTTTATCCCCTTGAGGTGGTGGTTGGTCTAGCCTGTAATACCAAGGAATCTTTCTGGTCATGATGAAAGTTCCCTCCATTTATCTTGTGGCGCCTCCATGGCCATTACAATCCTGGTTGTGGTGGGGATGAAAGAAGGGCACTACAAAACCTAAAAATTGTCCAATTTAGATGTGCAATTATTTTCATAAGCTGCCTTTGGAACTCTAAGAACTACACAAATACACCCATACCTCGCTTTACGGCCTAGATACGTTCCACGAAATTTGGCCGCTAAGCGAAAAGCCGTATAATGAATCAATTATTCTAGTACAAATCCATACAAATTCAACGAGATCGGTTCCAAGTTGTTCAAATATGTAACATGGTTTATGATTCAAAATGTATTTTCTCTTTTTATTTCATTTAAATTAAAGCTACATACATTTGTACATAAAATAATAACAACTCCAACAATCAACAGTAGTCTATAAACAAAAATGAAACAATTTCATGTTACATAAAATATGAATCTGTTTATTTTTTTTTAAAATGAAGACAATGACGAAATGGAAACCTGCAGATCAATGACGTCATCATTTTCCGCTGGTAAGGATGGGCGTGGCTTGCAAAAATTGTCCAACGTTGTTTATCTTGCCTTCTTGTTTATTTCGTTCTTCAATGAGTTATAACAGCTAATGGTTGAGTTAATTCCTCGAGAAATTGTGCGCTACGTCTGACTTCAGGATCGTTTTCAAGGAGGAGGTTCCCTATCAGCTTCAAGTAGAGCAAGCACATCACGTTCGTTCAAACCTTCCAAAATATTTTGCCTAATTTCAGGAATAAAATTAACTTCTGTATTCAGTGCCGAACTTAGGGGTTTTAGGGCCCCTCTTTGGAGGCCCCTGCATTTTGACATTCGACAACATGACATAAGATAATGTACTTTATATTTAATGTAAAAAAATTTGGGGGGGGGGGGGCCTCAGGCTAAGGCCGGGGAGGGCTTTGAATTGGACCCCCTCCCCCACCCTAGGTACGCTTCTGTCTGCAACAGTACTTTTTACACATTCTGGCCATATTTTTTTCCATCCATGGTTCATTGTTGTCAATTTTAATTCCTCCCCTCATTCACTGATGCTGTAAACAGTTTCCTTGATGTTATAGTTTTTCCAAAATTGAAGATTCACCATCAGTTTCCCTTATGCTGAGTTTACGGAAAGTTCGGTGTAGGTAATGTGCCTTAAAAGTGACTATTGCGCCCTTTTCCATTGGTTGGATCAGTGCTGTTGTATTTTTCGGACATCTTCAGATAGTTCGGATAAATTAGGTAGGATGCCCTGGTGCATTATACAAAATAATCAAAATTTTTTCACTTCTGTACAAAAGTGTTTTTTTTTTGGCCGTTATAGCGAAACATTTTAGGCCGTATATCGAAAACGTGCCATAAATGATGAAGGCCGTTATAGCGAAATGCCGTATAACGAGCGGCCGTATAGCGAGGTATGAGTGTAGTTTGTCCAAGCTCCAGAAAGATTATCCTGTTTGTACCTTAGACTGCATTCAGGATATCATCATGCATACTAAGTAGAAAAGATGCATCTCTGCTCTACTCTGAACATGGAACAATAGTGTTATTTTATTCTGCTAACAGCAGAGTGGAGTGGAAAGCGGACTATTCCACTCATTGTTGTATAGTTTAGAACTTTGCAATTTAAGAAAATTCGATAATGCTTCAAAAAATATTTTTAAACAAAGCAATGCAGGGTGGGCTGATACCATTATTTAATATTGAATATTTTGTTTCGTTTTAAGTCGTCTAAACGCTCCCATTTTTTTAAAGTCTTGTTCCTATCGTTTTTAAATCATTTGAAGTATAATTGTTGACAAAGATAAAACATGTATACACAAATAATAAAGTCCAAAAAAAAAAATATTTCGGTATAAATAAACAAAATGTTGCATGACAAGTTTGAAGTAATAATTAAGATGATTTTTATAAAACTAAAATGTATACAGATTTCTAGCTGCTTCTTTGTGAAAATAGATTTACATTTTAAAGATCTTCAATTTACTACTAGTCAGAAAATATTAGACTGAAGTAAATGACATTTACATTAATCAATATTTGTGATAGATTAATTAATTTGATGAAAAGGATATGGTAAGTCTTTTAAGGTCTTAAAGTTTTCTTAATCATAAAGTGGTAAACTTTAAAAAAAAATGTAACAAGTGCTACTTAGATTTTAATCAAAGAAAAATTTGATTTGTCTGTTACTTTATCATCTATCTGATGTCATATAAAGTTACATGTTTAGTATATTATTTTTACTGCCTTTTTCTTTTAAACTTTCTCATTATTTGTTTCAGACACACGTGGACAGTTTCAGAAAATGGACACGTCACATATTAAAAACACACTGTCACATAACAGAGCATCTTATGGAATTTACTGTACGGGTACTAAATGTTATTTTAGATAAATTCTGTAAGAAAATTTCTTGTTTCTTAGCTGTAGAAAAACAATTAAAAATCATCAATATTTCTATTGATTGAAATTATTAAAATGTCCTTTCTTAACTATGAAGCCTATTTCTTTTGTTTTTGTGGCCATTGTATAGCATGGGCTCATTTTTCCCCACTTATTACTATATTTCTCCTTTGTGGTCATTTCAAAAAAATAATAAATTAAACAGCATTTAGTGTAACATTCTTAAGATAGTTGTCCTTTCTACCATCTCATTACCTATTACCTTTCAACCCTTGTCAGAGGTTAAATTTCACATCATTCCTCATTGAACTTCAGTTGTTTTAAGCTGGAGATATTTACAGAGAATCTATTTGTCTTAAGAAAACTAATGTTTCTTAGTTTTTAAATTAAATGTTTTCTTCTTGAAGCATTAACTTAAATTGTCAGTTTTTAAAACTTTGGCTCTGAAACTTTTATTTTCTATATTGAGTTATTAACACTTTTAAATGACATCTTAATTTTGTCTATAGAATTAACTTTATCACTGAATTTTTTTTTTAGTACAAATGATACAGTTGTTAAGCAGATTTAAATTATTAAATGAGCTTGTAAATCTCGTATTAGCTTTTAATATATATATATATATGCATGTATATCTTTTTTAATTATGTAATTAGCTTAAAGATTTTACAAGAAAATACATTTTTTAAGTCTTTGTGTGCATCTGTTTATCAAAAAAAGAAAAATATTTTAAACATCTCAGATAAAAAAAAAAGACTTAATTTTCCTTAAAGCATTTAGATCTCATGCTTGTCAAATGTTAACAATGTTATTGTAATGAATCAGTATAATTACATTGGCTAAATTTACTTCTAAAATGTCATGTCTACACACAGGTATGGCTGATAAATGTCATGTCTACACACAGGAATGGCTGATAAATGTCATGTCTACACACAGGAATGGCTGATAAATGTCATGTCTACACACAGGAATGGCTGATAAATGTCATGTCTACACACAGGAATGGCTGATAAATGTCATGTCTACACACAGGAATGGCTGATAAATGTCATGTCTACACACAGGTATGGCTGATAAATGTCATGTCTACACACAGGTATGGCTGATAAATGTCATGTCTACACACAGGTATGGCTGATAAATGTCATGTCTACACACAGGTATGGCTGATAAATGTCATGTCTACACACAGGTATGGCTGATAAATGTCATGTCTACACACAGGAATGGCTGATAAATGTCATGTCTACACACAGGTATGGCTGATAAATGTCATGTCTACACACAGGTATGGCTGATAAATGTCATGTCTACACACAGGAATGGCTGATAAATGTCATGTCTACACACAGGAATGGCTGATAAATGTCATGTCTACACACAGGAATGGCTGATAAATGTCATGTCTACACACAGGTATGGCTGATAAATGTCATGTCTACACACAGGAATGGCTGATAAATGTCATGTATACACACAGGAATGGCTGATAAATGTCATGTGTACACACAGGTATGGCTGATAAATGTCATGTCTACACACAGGAATGGCTGATAAATGTCATGTCTACACACAGGAATGGCTGATAAATGTCATGTCTACACACAGGAATGGCTGATAAATGTCATGTCTACACACAGGAATGGCTGATAAATGTCATGTCTACACACAGGAATGGCTGATAAATGTCATGTCTACACACAGGAATGGCTGATAAATGTCATGTCTACACACAGGAATGGCTGATAAATGTCATGTCTACACACAGAAATGGCTGATGTTTCCAGTGTGATGTGAGACTCAGGTCCTTAAATCAAGGTGATGACCCCACAGTTGATCACTAAAAATACAGACAGACATGTCCATATCTGAAAACTTTAAGCAAGGAGCATATTAAACCTGTGGCTAGTGCAAGTGCTGGTAATTTGTTCACTTTGACTCTTCACTTAAAAAAATAATAGGGATTTCGCTTTAAAAAAACACAACTAATTTGCAAAACAAAAATTTGATATAATGAAATCTGTTATGTATGTTGATTATTATTGTTATTTAATTTATATTTAGTCAAATTTTAAAAAATTCCCTGGTAATTATTTTTTTTTAAAGTAACGTTCTTTGTCTTATTCCCCCCATCATCAAGATAGTAACAAATTGTGACAGTTAAAGAGTCTCAGCTCAGTGGTCGATAGAATTAAAAATTTGGAAAGATAGTCAACAAATTTTTAGTTAAAAAGTTGTGGCTTGAGATGTACCCTGTCTGGGAAAAGTAAATAGCATTGTTAATACATGTAATTATAAATTTTACTTCTGACTTATTGTATATTTTTTAATGATATTTACATTATACGGTCGTACCATATCCACCTCTCCTTATCAGCCTTAAAAATCAATCCTGGGGGAACGAATGGACACATCAACAGATGTGCTTTTAAATATCCTTTTGGTGGGCTTATAGACTTGGTGGTGACCATTTCCTCTCCAAGTCAGCATTGAATATTTTTGGATTTACCACAGACCTTTTGCATGTGAGTTGAGTTCTCTATCGTCTTTGCTATCCAGCTCCCAAAACCTACCAAAATGCAAAAGATAGGTTAAGATAAAAATGAATTCATTTCTATTTCAAAACCATTACATAAGTTACATTTAGTCATAAAATTACCTGAAAACTCAAATTGTTTATCTTACAGATTGTAGAAGCCATCCCAGTAGTGAAAACAAACCATTTAAACTAGTGGAACCTTGAAAAATCATATGACCTGTAAGGCCTATGAAATGTCTGAGATTTATGAGATGTTCTTGCCTTGTGAAGAGCTTTGTGGTTCCAGCAAATTTTTGAAATGTTTCACTATTTGTTCCTCCTATCAAAAGCCTTCACTTGTAACTGATTCTTTTTCTGGCTTAACAGAAAGTCCATCTGGAAAGTAGGTAATCTTTACATATATATGTAGTATGATTAAAATATTGACATGAACTCTTTTTTATTATATTAGATTGTTCCTGGAACCATCTGTTATATATTTATGTGGTGTTTGCCTTTGTGGCTCTATGGAGCTGATGTAAAAAAACTGACATCATATACTGAAACTACAATATTTTATTTATATTCAGTTGTTGAAGAAAGAAAAATACAAGAACTAAATCTTTTTTTCAAGGATTTATTGTTTTAGGACTTAACAATAATAACAACTAAAGTTTGGACATCTATTTCTGATGCAGTCTTTGCTAATTACATGTATTTCAAGTTATATTTCTGTTCATTTTTTTTTCATTCCATCTCTGTTGTTTGCAGTAATATGTTTTTTTTTTTTTAATTTTTCACTTTCTTTATCCATCTTCCCTTAATTTTGGGAAAAATTACTAAATTAAGCTTGTTATAATACTTGAATCACATCATGTAAATTCAGGAATAAATTTTTCTATAGATATATGTCTGTTTTTGTAATTGCTAAATCACATTTTCATGCACTTTTTTCCCCATATTTTTAAATATGAGATTACTCATTGTTTGATAATTTTTAGTTTTCATTACATATTTGATCTGAGGTGCTTAAAATTATTTTTCTTGTTCCATTGGTAATACATGTATGCTCTTAAAATAAGATCAGAAAAAAAAACATTGATCTGGCTAATTATTATTTATATTGTAGTCATAATGTTTCTAGCTGATGTGGAATGCTTCAATAGATGGTGAAAAGTTATTAATTTATTAGTGTCCCTGGTGAAAATATTATTATATTAATGAGTAAATTGTTAACTACATTCTTGACTTTTTGTCCACCTTTTCTTTACCTTCTTGCACCCTCTTAAAATTGTTTAGTGTGATAGTCTTAATGTGCATCAAGTTCTATTTTGTTAATGGTTTTATCCAATGGAATGCACTATAGTGCTGTCATAAGCTGTCTTAAAGAAGTCATAGCTCCACAATTTTTGTCTTCAAAATCTCATGATAAAAGAAAACAAAGATGTTCCTCTTCACTGCTACGGAGCTGCAAAATTTGTGATTTTGTTCTGTTAAGCTGATTGAAGCAGAAAATGGACAGTTTCATCAATTGCATTACTGCTGTTTGATTTCAAGAAATCTTGTGAACAAGCCAGGGGCTTTGCTTGGTCATTATTGTTGTACATTAAATATATTGCTGTGTTTTAATTGTAAAATAAGATTGAAAATAAAAAGTGGCTATATTTTAAAAAGTCTCATTCCTGAAATTTAAAAAATCATATTGTTATTCCGAAACAAAAAAAACTTCAAATAAACAGTTCCAGTCTTTAAAAGGACATGTACTATCTGGTTTTATTGTTATTGTTTGCTATCAACTTTTAAAGTTATTTAACTCTGTAGACATTTTTTTTTATATTTGTGTTTAACTTTATGCACATGATTACATTTATATTTCAGATTACATGTTCATACATGTCTCCTGCAAGTGACATCATGGGGTTATCAAGAGTTAAGGAAACAGAAAGATGCTGAGAATGAAAGTTCCAATCTGGCGCTTTGGTTGTGAGCCCGATCTGTGGGCTAGATGCTCCTGGTGTGTCCACTCACCTACCTATGTTTCCCGTAGTGCCTCCATGGATATTGCACTTTCTGCTACGATTGGGGGATGAAATGATGACTATACAAAACTGTCAGATTCGTGGTTTATAGAGATAAACATCTCATCCTTCAGGGACTTTAAAAAACTTGGTTTGCGAAGTTACCTCTGAAATCTGTTTGCATCTCTGGTGTTACAGCTAACGTGATACCTCTGAAATCTGTTTGCATCTCTGGTGTTACAGCTAACGTGATACCTCTGAAATCTGTTTGCATCTCTGGTGTTACAGCAAATGTGAATTCTAAAAATAATCATCACAGTATAGACCATTTCATCAGGGTTACAGGGGCACCTCATCCAGTCTAACAGAGCCCATCTTTTTATGGCGCTAATGGATATCGAACCTGTAAGTTCTCTATTAAATTGCAGATGCTGTAAACATTACATGACCCAGTAGCTAAAAATATTGAATATACCTTACATAATACTATTTCCACATTTTATATTGTGTATATTTTAAAGAATTATATTAATTGCATAAAAATTTTAATACATTAATACTAACTGTCCTATATTTCCGTATTATATTTTCATTAAGTTCAGAGGGTCAAATTTCACAGTAGGATAAAATAACTGAGTTGCTCTTCAATGTCTTTTTTAGAAAAGTACTGAGAGAATATTTGAAGATTTATTTCATAAATAAATCTGAAAAGTTATTTTAAACTTTCTGTGATATTAACATAACAGTGCCATCAACCTACAGCAGACGTGGGGAAACTACAGACTGTGGGCCCAGTAAAGCCTGTTTGATCTGGCCTGCACATTAAATTTTAAGCACATTAATAGATAACATTTTATTAAAACACTAATCATCTGCCCCTTTGTCTGTTTGTAGCCTGCAATGCAAAAGTTTGCCCTCCCATGATCTATGATCTTACAACTCTCTGTTATTGAAAACATTTTAGATGTCACATTTTTAAGTCGAATACTTGTGCTAAATAAATAGTCAACTGTTTGCTTTTGTATCAAATAATAAACTTGTTGAAACATTAATTCGGTTACATTTTTATGTGATATTTTTCAAATAATGTTAGGGTTTACAAAAACCCAGTTATTTTTTAGAATTTTATCAAAGGGTAACATTTTCAAGAATAGACAATTTTCAGTAATAGACAATGTTGCGATTAATAGTTTGTTTTTTTTTGTCTGATTTTTCATGTGAAGTTTAACGTTGCCATATTAAGTAATCATATTTAGTCTATTTTATTATGCTTTTTGTGAAAAAATTAACACTAAAGTTAGTTTGTAATTTTTTTTGTTCAGCTAACTTGTTTGATGTATGTTTGTTTACAATGTCAATTTTCTAAATCATATATAGCTTTTTTGAATCAAGTTCTTTAATAAACTTAAAGTGTTTTCTTATAAAACATAAGCGTTAGTTTAAATATTTAAATTAGTTTTTGTGTAGACATTTAAAGAAAATTTAACTACAATATTTCTTTAAATTTCTTTATTTCCATGTCATTATGCAAATATGATAAATAGCGTAATAAATACTACTTAGTTGGAAAGATCTGAAGAATCGTTTAAAGGCCCTCAGGCCACCCAGTTTTAAATTGCTTGCTACCTGAATTTAGTCGGGGAAGTAAAAGAAGCTGGGCCTTGTGCTAACCACACCCCTTTATATGCAGCAGTTGCAGAAACTGATGAATTATACACTTATCTGCTCAGAGTTACATTTTTTTTGTATTGTGTGGATTTTAAATCGAGTGTATTGGTTACAATGTTTTACTAAATATTCAGATGTCAATAAAATTAACCACATCATTAAGAGTAAAAAATATCTAAATTAATTTTGTAAAACAACTTTCAAATTTTAATGTCCAATATGAAATATTTACAGTAAATAAATACATTAGCCTTTGACACAATTGTACACAAATTAAACATTTCCAATATTAGGAATGTTTAATAATACAATGTATTGCCTTTCAAGTAATTATAATAAAAAACATTTTGATTTTTCAAATGCATAAAATGCGGTCAAAATTTGCAGCATTTGATATTGAGTTCAACCTGTATTTATTTGCATAGTTAACAAACAAGAAACTTGTCTCTAGCAGACATAATTTTTTATTGTATCATCTTGACACAAAAAATCTGGACTGATATAATGAAGCTATAAAAATGATAACTGACATTTAAGGCCACTTTCAATATAAAAAAAAACTGTTACAGACATCAAATCTTCAATATTTCACATGAATTTTCTTATTTAAATACAAAAAATGCAGTAACTTCACTCATAATTGCCTTAATATATTGTACAGAAATGGGTTTTTACTTTTGAGCTAAGCAACACGTTTAAATGAATTTTTTTTTTAAATGTTTGATACAGGATGATAATTTGATAATTCAAATAAAAACAAATCTTCCAAGTAAACAGAACAAAATATGTCAAAAATATCATATGAGTAAAAGTAAATCATTATGTATTGTTTTACAAATAAAACAAACAATATCTAATGTACTATGAGACGAACAAGTCTAAACATAAAGCTGTCCTTATCAGGATAGATACTTCAGTTTTAGCCATTTAGATGCATACAATAGATTTATGTATTAAAGACATACATGCATCGCAATAGGAACAAGTTCAATGTCATTGTATATTTTTTTCATGAGTGGCTTAAAAAAAAGGTTTTATTTATTTCACTACAAACTACAGAATATAAATTTACTGTGAATAAAAATTAATGTGAGCTCAGAATATTTTAATGGATTACACAGAAAATAAATGTTACATGAGCATGAAAAATTCATGATACAAGCAATGCTGATTCATAAATCTTTATATTAAAAAAATAAAATAATTCTTGACCAAAAAATATTTATTCATAGACAAGTTAAAAAAATTATAATGTAATACATGTATAGTGCATTTTTCTTTATTTTATTCTTACCTCGTGTTAAGACAAACTAAACTGTAAATCAGAGCCCAAATAACTAAAATATTTCACCATTTAAAAGTTTTGCATTGACATTTGATTTTGTAAATATATAACAATAAATTATTTGTAAAAAAAATAGTTGGCTAATTCCAGACCACATCATTCACCACCCAGTTAAAGACTGAAATACAAATAAAAGTTAACCGCTTTATTGTCACTCACTAAATATCATGAATGTATTAATTCAGACACATCCCTGCACTAGGGAACAGGCTTTCATGCAGAAACAATCATATTGCAATTGAAATTTACCTATTTAAGAGTAACCCATCTAGAAACACCTATCAGTACTTGGAAAAGACTTTCAGTCCCATGAAACTATAGTATCACTAATGAAGGTAGGTTGTTTAAAAGTTAATCCCTCTAGCAAAACTTATCTGCACTGAGAAACTTCTAAACATGTTCACAAAGAGGAGAGCCTGGGTTATCAAATGTATTTCAAGTATTTTATTTAAGTCATTTAGGTTAACTTATTTCAATGCACCCTTCAAACATGCTTACAGATTTTCTTGTATGCAATGAGTAAAATATAAATAATGAAACTGCGCTAGATGGTATTGTTAAAAAAAATTACATATGGACCAAGTCAAAGATGATACAACATTTAAATCGAGGAAATTTTTCAATTATCACCTCAGAATTCAACCGTGCCAATTTGACACTGAGCAGTTTGACTCCTACAGAGAGCTAAGCTCAACAACTAATAAAACAATTCAATAATCATTTCTGTCGGTTGCTGCTAAGTACAACTTCATAAGAAAAAATGACATAGCAGCCCAAGAAGTAAATACATGCATTTGACAAAAGTTATCCAATAGTCAGGGTCGAAATGTCTAGAGCAATTTGACCTATGCTGATATTAGCTAGAAGGCATTTGTATTTGAAAGATTGAGACAAGTTTGGGGTCAG